>CACSLK010027388.1:2349092-2360788 GCA_902706635.1 Striga hermonthica | reverse complement strand
GCTGCCACCCGACGACCGAGACCCGCGTGCCGTGTGATTGTGATCCGTTTGACGTGCTGATTAGAATCAACTAAAGGCCAAACCTATCCGCCCATTAGGTTGTGGTGTTCAGACGAACTTCACCAACGGTACTCTACATCGTCTCAGAGTCGACAAAAATTTTAAAAGGTAAACGTCCATATCCTAACTATAGATTCCGCTGCGTTAGGATTTATTTCGATAAAGTTCAATATTGTGCATGTTGTTTGACGTTCCTAACAGAACCCAACACACATTTGGTACACTGTCCATCATTAGCTTATGCTTAAGCAATTGTCATTAAGCTTTGCTTAATTAACTTAATCCATGTTTAGCTAATTAATCATGATTAGCTTAAAGATAATTATGATTAGCTTAATGTTAATAATGATTAATTAACATTAATAAGGATTAGTTTAAGGTTAATCTTGCTTAAAAGTAATCATGTTTAGCTTAGCATTGAGCATGCTTTGTACGGCTATTAGTACGCATAAGTACGTCCTTAGCACGTCTAAGTCGTGCTTAACCGAACTAATCGCCGAGAGCTTAAGATTTCCCAATCTTCACGTGCATTGTCATCAATTATTGTACACATGGATTCATGAGAGGGGTCTTGGACGTGACTAAGCAACGAGTTGGATGACTAAGCCCCAAATGCCACTCTTAGACCCTTAGCACTCGGCACATGGCGTACAGCCATTAGCCGAGCTTTTCATCCCAATCTCACCCACGTTTATCATCTATATGACCAGAATTTGGGGTGGAGCTAGGGCTGATTACTTAGGATATATGTTAAGCAAATGTTAAGCAAAGTTAAGATATATTAAACATACACGCACGCACGCAAGCACGGGAAGGAGAATCATGCCCGTTCTTGTGAAATTCTCCAAACACTTGAAGAGGTAACCTCATATTCAGCCTCCTTTCATGTTAGGTATATCATGCTAAATTCAGTTTAATGAGTTCATGTCAAGAAATGCAAGAAAATGTCATAAAGGGTTCGATTTTGGCCATGTAGGTCATGACCGAGTGATGTTCAATTTCATCCGGCATTGCCCGTGCAATTCATGTTTATTTTATCAAGTTATGTCCTTATAAGTTCAGTTTAGAAAGATAGGTTGAGACAAGTTGTGGTTTTGTCCATGTTTTGGCCTAAGGAAGTCGGCAGCACACGTAGTGCATGCCCACGGGCCGTGGTTTGCCCTCTCCGAATGATTTTTATGTTTAACCGACAAGTCTCGAGAAAGTTATGTATGGTTAGTCATTTTAAGTCAATTTATGTTCAGTCATTCATGAGTTGCCGGAGAAAGTCACCGGACGGCCGGCGAAAGGCCGACCGTAGCACCTGTCCGCACACAGCGTGCGCACGGTGCGCACGGCAATCTCAGCGGGCACACTGACAGCGTCCGCACACCCAGCAGTGCGTGCGCGTAGCCAGTGCCCCGCAGTCAGTCACGAACTGCCGTAGTCATGTGCGTGGGCGTACCCAGTGCACGCCAGTCACGCACAGCAGCACGCAGCCAGTGTCCGCGGTGCGTCGCGAGAGTCGGCAGCGCACGCTAGTGCGCCCAGCCGCCTCGCAGCACGTCAGTACCATCCGCCAGTAGCGCCCCGCGCACGCTGGCCAATCCCAGTGCATGCCAGCGCGCCCGACAGTGCGCCAGCATGCCCAGCAGGCCTCAGCCAGTGCCCAGCAGCACGGCCGAGCACCCAGTTACCTCAGCACGCGCAGCCTGCGTGCCAGCCGCCTGTCCGTGGCGCACAGCAGTGCCCGGTAGTGCTAATCAGTACCAGTGCCGTAGCCCGCGTGCACGGCAGTGGCTAGTCGCGCTCAGTCACACCAGTAGCTGTTGGCAGTGCACAGCAGCACGCCAATAGCCATCCCCAGTGCACGTGCGGTGCCAGCTGCACCCGCTAGTGCACAAACCATGCCAGCCACGCACGGGCCGGCACCAGAAACGCCCGGCAGCACCCGGCAGTGCCCAGGCCATGCCTGGTGTGTGCGTGCGACCGTGCCGATAGTCCAGCCAGTTGCCGACCGACCGGCCCGACCAGACCGGCGGTCCGACCAGATTAATTTAAAGCAGTTCAAACCGGTTTCTTCATATTTTAATATTTCAAGTTCCGTTTTCAGTTAAATTCCAAGTCCAGTCCAGTTCAGTAAATTCATGTCAGTTCAGTTCCGAGTTTATTCAGTTCCGGTGGTGCCGGTTAAATCCAGATATCCTGTTAAAGTTCAGTAGAGCATCTTAACATATTAAAAAGTTATTTTATCAGTCTGAGCATAGTATTTAGTAATTGTTTATATTATTTTCAGTTTGTTCAGGATCCAGATATCAACACTTACATTTTCAAATCAGCAGTTCAGGTGGGGACTCAGACTGGGTATTACATTGGTTATAATTGCTCTATCATGTTTTAAAGTATGTATATCAGTTGTTCCACTCTGGGTGGAGGCGCAGTAGCCTTAATTGCCCATCCAGAGTTCTGGTGGAGGCGCAGTAACCTTAATTGCCCATCAGAGTGTGCACATGGCAGTTCAGTTCAGTACAGACCTCGTGTCTGGAGATTATAGTTTATTTATATACCTGCAGCCATGATATTGATATTATTATTAATGTTTACTTTAGTATGAGTTTCTGCGGAGTACAGTGTTTTTAGTACTCACGCTTCCACTATTATCATGTTTTTCAGGTCATGAAGTCGGATCAGAGGAGTGAGATGACGGAGCTGTTCGGGACTATGCTTATAAAGTTTAAATTGCCTAAGCTTTATGCTTATAAAGCTTAAATTATGTTTTGTACAGTTTGAATTTGGCATAGCAGTGCCGTTTTTATTTTCAGATAACTTGTTTTCACGATCACGATACTGCTATCCAATTTCACCACTACAGTTTCCGCTGATGTTTTACTGTTCGTCATTCTTAATCAAAGAAATCAGTCGACGAACTGTTAGTTGGTTTTCCAAAACCAAAAGTCCAGATTTTCCAGTCAGTTATGTATTTTAGTAGCACTCTGAATCAGTACTTCGCAATGTAAAATGTTTTATTTTAAATGTAATTGCGAAAAACGCACTCTGATTTTCATGAAATAGAGGGGTGTTACACTACAACCCATACCGCGTCGTGGTGCTTGGACGACATCGGTAATACCGTGATAAAATCCATAGTCAGCTTCTCCCACTTCCACTGCGGGATCTCTAAAGGCTGCAAGAGACCTGGTGGGACCTTGCGCTCCACTTTTACCTGCTGGCAAATCAAGCACTTCTCGACAAACTTGGCGACGTCTCGCTTCATTCCCTTCAACCAAAATGACCCTTTCAAGTTGTGATACATCTTGGTGCTACCGGGATGCGCAAAGTATGGAGCACTATGCGCCTCTGTCAAGATCTCCTTCTTAACCTCGACATTCGGCACAACGATCCTTCCCTTGTTCTCTAAGGCACCCTCTGTGCCTCGGTAAAAACCCTCAACTCCTCTGGCATGAATCTTCGCCCCTATTGAGCGAAAAACTCGTCAAAGGCTTGATCTCGTCGGATCCTTTCTCTAAGCATGGGCCACATCCTCATTGCTCGAATACCTCCCACAATTGGCAACATATGAGGTGATTCGACGACCTCTAACTGCATCTGCACAAACTCTTGGAAAAGCTAACGCTGCTGAGTGATTATACAAGTCAGTGCGCCCCTTTCCTTACGGCTGAGGGCACCGATAACAACGTTCGCCTTACCCGAATGATAGTTAATTGTGCAGTCATAATCTTTCACTAGCTCTAACCATCGCCTTTGGCGCATTTTAAGCTCCTTCTGAGTGAAGATATACTGTAAGCTCTTGTGATCTGCATAAATATCGCAATGTCCTCCGTACAAATAGTGTCTCCAAATCTTTAGGGCATGAACCACTGCTGCCAACTCAAGATCGTGAGTCGGGTAGTTCACCTCGTGCAGATTTAGCTGACGGTAAGCATAATCCACAACCCTGCTGTCTTGCATCAAAACACAACCTAGACCCTGCTTCAAGGCGTCACTATAGATAGTGAAACCCTGTGTGGGGTCCAGAATAGTCAACACGGGTGCCGTTGTAAGCCTCGCTTTGAGCTCTTGGAAGCTCGACTCACAATGACTATCCCACTCAAACTTCAGCGATTTTCTCGTCAAACGGGACAAGGGTAAGGAAACCTTCGAAAACCCCTCGATGAAACGTCTATAATATCCTACCAAACTAAGAAAACTCTGAACCTCGGTGGTATTCCTCGGTGTCGACCAATTTCGAACTGCTTCAATCTTGTTTGGGTCTACCTCAATTCCTCTGGATGTGACGATCTGGCCTAGGAAAGCCACTCGATCGAGCCAAAATTCGCACTTTGAGAACTTGGCGTACAATTTCTCCCGTCAAAGTGTCTCCAATACTGTCCTCAAATGCTCCTTGTGCTGCTCTGGACTGCAGGAATAGACTAAAATTTCATCGATGAAGACGATGACAAACTGGTCTAGGAACGGATGGAGGACACGCTTCATGAGATCCATGAATACCGCAAGCGCATTGCTCAACCCAAACGGCATCACTACAAACTCATAATGACCGTATCTCATTCTGAATGTTGTTTTGGCCACATCGGTCGCTCTGATCTTCAACTGTTGGTAACTAGAACGCAAATCTATCTTGGAAAACACGCTGGCTCCCCTCAGCTGATCGAATAAATCCTTAATTCTAGGAAGCGGATACTTGTTCTTCACCGTCAACCGATTCAGATTTCGGTAGTCGATGTACAGACCCATCCTTCTTCTTGACAAAGAGGACAGGCGCTCCCCAAGGTGAAACGCTCGGTCAGATGAAACTGAGACTCAACAAATCCTGATCTGAGCCTTCAACTCCTGAAGCTCTTTCGGCGCCATGCAATACGGCGCTTTCGACACTGGTCCCGCTCCAGGGACTAAGTCGATTGTGAACTCCACCTGGTGGTTAGGTGGTCCTCCCGGAAGCTGTTAGGGGAACACGTCCTGAAATCATGCGCTATGGGCATGTCTACAAAATAGAATGCTTCGTTCTCCTCTGTGTCTATGAGGTGCTGAGCAATGCGTTCATATTTGCGAATTTGTTCTCGTACCCCTCTACCGAGTGGCCTCAAGCTGAAAGACACAAGATTCTTGCTCTGTCTTCCCGCGAATAAGGCGCGATTGAAACTTGGCTTCCAGAATCTCTCTGTGGCAGTCCCACGCTGACTCATCATACTCATCCTCCAACATCATGCACTAGTAGTCGCTCCACCAATCCCTGGAATTGGCCAACGACTATAGCCTGTCCCCGCTCGACGGATAGATTCAGAGCTCTGAGGGACGAAAATTTGGATAGCCGCTAATCTTTGATTAGATCAGTATAGCCAATTAAGAAATAGCCATACTAGACTTGAAATAATAAAATTAACCATAAAATCTGAAAACACCTAGCGTGGCTAGAGTTCCGGTATACTTAAACTTTCTATGTTCTGGCTCAAAATAGAGATCTGACTTAGTCTAGAGTCCTTGGACTTAGCTGTTCTAGAGTTCTGTCTAGAGTCTGTCTCTAGAGTTATCTGTCTAACAGAAGGATAGTCATCTAGGCCCCACACTTAAACTGAATTTAGCACTTGCGAAACTTAAACTTGACTTGGGTGACTTACCTCGGAGTCAGCGTGGAGTGAGCGTGGCGTGGTCATGATTTTCTTAAAACTTTAAAGTTATGCAGAGAACTAAGTGCTCTGATACCAAGCTGTAACACCCCGCCTTGATTAGCTTTGACTTTTAAAATTAGGGTAAATCTTTCGCTTTTATTTTCGAAATGACGTGCGAGCTTATTTTCGAAAATACTTATCTCTTGTGGGATGCTACTAAAACTTTCTTAACTTACTATCTCGGACATATTAAAACATGCAAGCAAATTGAGCCACTATGGCGATAATGGAATATTCATGTAGTCGGTTTGTCTCGCACAAACAACTTAGCGGAAGCATAAAGTATGAAATACAATCATACAACTTAATACATAAACTGGTTGTAACACCCCACTTTGATTTTACAGAAATTTCGAATATTCCAAAAACTAGTATAAAATTTTCAAAATCATTTTCGAAAACTTAGTGGGTGTTAACTAACATTTTTCATATCCCAAGTCTTATCTGGGCCTACGGGGATTCATTACCCGGTTTTCACAATCGGTTTTCATTAACCAACATAAACTCATGAAATAAATAACCAAACATGAATCCCAAAACGACAAAGGTTCATAAGTTTCAAAACCAACACACAAGGTTCGAAAATAGTTTGCACAAAAACATAACGTGCAACAGACTTATTCAAGTTCAACGGAAGTAATTACAATGCATAAGTAATTAGACCGACCCAAGTCGTCCCTTCCTCGTCACCCGGCTGTTGCTTAACCTGCATCGGTGAAGAGCAGGTCGGGATGAGCACAAGATGATAAACGTGCTCACCACTATGCACATATATAATAATAACAGTTGGTATAGTTAGAGTATGAACATAAAGCAATCATTTGTCACGTCTCCAAATCACATCACATCATAACATATTACCCACGTGTACACATCTCTTATTAGCCAAGGATAGGGGATTAATTACCCTAACTCATGGGGGTACGTGCCACTGTAACGGACACGGCCTTTCATTAGGTCTTTACGGAGACTTGCCTCGCAAGGGCAACCGTACCGTAACTCGACGGGGACAACCGTACTGACGGCCGACATCGCCTCACGCCGATAGGCTACATGATTTACATACATACTAAAATCATACCATCTCAACAAGAAACACACATATATGGCATAGCAAGTTTTGAATAAGTAAACTCACCTGGATAGCTCGGTAGAAAATAGCACACAATCACAAGTACGTAGGATGAGGGCTCGACTCCTCAAACACCTACATTTAAGCGAGATAATATATCAATAATCTATCTCACTGCTAGAATTTAACATAAAACCCATACTTAATAAAAATTAAGTCTTAAGGGTTTTAATCAGATTTTTCGTGGACTTGGAACTCTCTCATTTTTGAAAAATAAGGCTCGGAGGATAAAATTTGGAGTCTCGGGACTTAAAATAATTTTTTATAAATTTTTTCTCATTTGAAAATAATTTTTTAAAATTGAAATCGGTATTAAAAACGGGCTCCGAAACACAAAAATAGGCTAAAAGGCACATTTGGGCCGAGCTGCCAAGGAAATGGATAAATTGGGCCACAGTTGAAGGGTCTGGCCCAATAATAAGGGCTGAAGTGGACGCGGGCTAGACACTGGGCTTGCGGGCTGTAGTAGCGGAGACAGGTCGGGCCGAGCGCGGGCCGAAATGCGGGCCTGAAGCCCGCGCGCTGAGGCTCTCTTATAAATTAAAAAAAACAGATATTTCGCAATGGCAGAGTTTGAACCCGCGACCTCGCGCACGGGATAGTGCCTCGAAGACCAATGCGCTACACACTCTCTTTGCATCATGAATAGAAAGGTTTAATTTAAAATTTACAGTTACAAATCTGGGCACATGGACAGCAGAAAAATCGAACAGAGGCTGTGCACAATTTTGAAAAATCTTAACCAAAGCTGCAACACAGGTTCGAAAGTTTTAAAATTTTACAGAAACCAAACCGGGTCGAGAATATAAAGCGTCTACGAAATAACACCTTTACAAAGTTTCGAAAACCATTAAAAGTCGGTTCTAAAGGGTCGAAAGTTAAAACGACATTACGTAGTTCAAAACAACCAATGACACAACAATGACGACAAGGCTCGAAACGACTAAACGAGACATCGAAATCATATGAATTCAACACAGCGACAAGGAGGCTCGATTAATACGATAAACGAGAGTTCCGATAATCCACGAAAATTCACGAATATACGAAATATACGTACGAACATACAAATCTAACAATCAACAAACAAAATTCCGATTTCAAATAAAGTTTCGGTAAACCGAACACATCATATATATAACGTGCGATATATGAAAACGATCGTAACGACGAGGGGCTTCGAATAAGTTACCCGACTTCGGGAAACTACAAGTTATCGGACGGGAAACGGGCCCGACAGTGGGTCGTACGAAATACTTTGAAAACTTGAAAGCTCGAACACGGGTCTGAGGCTGGAACCCGATGAAATGCTCGTGAACTGGACTGCTGCGCGTAGACGGTTGCGGGGCGGCTGGGAGTTCGACCGGAGATGGACCTTCTTGCCGGAATTAATGGCGATGGCGGACGAGCTGTTGTCGGAAAATGAAACTTGCGGCGCGGACCGCAGCTGCTTCCTCGATGGACGGCTACGAGGGCTTCTGCAACAAGGAGACACCGGCGAGGATGGTTGGGGTTCGCCAGAGGTGATGGTGGTCCGCCCAGAATTTGTAGGCGCACGATTTTTTTTTTATTTTTTTTTTAGAAAAAAAAAAACAGATGATCATGTGAGGGAGAGATGTGTTTACTGCGGAGTGGAAAAACTATCTCCTCCTTGACCGAGATTTAAGAGACGAGGGAAGGCCGTTTGAAGATAAGAGAAAACTCGCTGAAAAATCGTAACAAAAGCGAATGTGGGAAGCAAAAGGAGAAGACTCCGTCACATCTCTCTAGTGGCCTGGGAACAAATACACAATTGGGCCTAGAATAATTAATTCTAAATGGCCAAAGAAAATACAAGATATTTGGCCCAGCTAATCTCTCTAAATTTTGGGCCAAAATTAATATGGTTGGGCTGGAAAAATAATCTCAATTGGGCCGGGAATAAAATATATAGCAACAACGAGAATTTTCGATCGATTCGATTGGCGACGAATAATAAATTAATCCGGATGATATACATATATAAACACATTTTATTATTGTATTAATAATACACACTTAGACACATAATATTATTTAATAATAATAAGCATTTAAAACAACTAGACATTTAATCACAAATAAATATATACTACTAATAATAATAATATAAATATACAATAATAATAGCAATAATAAATCAATAAATAAATCCCAATTAATTCCAATTCAAACGGGGCGTTACAGTCTACCCACCTTACAAAGAATTCCGTCCTCGGAATTCGAAAATAAAACTACCAGAATACAAGGGGAATATCAACACAAGGTGTTCGGTACTCCCTCCCGAATCTCGGTTTCTCTCTCCCAAGTCGACTCGCCCTCGACTCGATTACCACTACTGGACTTTGACGAGTACCCCTCCCGATCTTTCCCTGATGGACCATCGGTCTCAACAGGTCACAGGTACCTCCATACAGGTAGGATTCTGCCTATCACGCAGCTCGTCAATTCACACATACCTCGGGATCACGCACACATTTCCTCCGACACGAGGCTAGAACGTGTCATGCATCCTCGCAAGTCCCGGTGGTGGAGTCAACCATCAGGCTAAGCTATTGACTTGGTCGAGAAACCAGGATAGGACAGACAATCGAGACTTATACTCAAATCTGGTACATTCAGAACACATGGTTCTGTTTTATACCGTTAACAAGGCCTCATCCATTGCCGACACGAGTAAAACCTCGTATGCGGCTTCGGGAGTAACGACAAGATACTCTATAGCGATTTCCTCCCGCGGAGTTGGTCTCCAGTCGAGACTCAAGGCTCTGCCCCCACATTACTACGGAAACTACTATCTCGCCATCTCGAGAAAACCTCGCATGTGGCATGGGAAACTAATCGACAAACCTCATACACCGGGGATTGTTGATTAGGGCATTCACACAACGACTCGAAAGATCAACATACACTTTGACCAAGATTTGGTTCAAAGACCCTAAAAGGACAGGGTCGGACTGGGTTTAATGCACTGTCACCCGAGAGGTGACACACACGCTGGCGCTGCATATGCGGGGCGCTGGGACGCGTGCATGTACCCACTCGGATACCAGCTACAAGGTCGAGGTTTGGCCGTACACACTGACCTGGGGAGTTTGGCGTTCGGTGATGGCGGCGGCAGCTCTCGTGCGAGTCAACGATCGACCACTGCAGTTGGCCTCACGTCTCTCAGCACGGGCGTGCGGGCTCGGCCACCACTTCGCGTGGCTACACCCAGTCAGGTTCGGCACTCGGTTCGAGGCACATGCAAGAAATTTCAATTTCCGAATCTCACAATTTCTTAAGTACTCCGACGGGAACAAGGGTTTGACAACAACAATTTCCCAAAAGGGATCAAACATTGGCATCACTGCCAGGAAAAAGATCTAACTCGGCGGTCAACACCGAACAACAGAATGGTTAGCTCGTTTGACTCTTTCGACCAACAATGTCGGCCGTCACGACAGCTTTTACTCAGGTAGCTAATCGTGTCGGCAGTCCTAAACGAGTCAACCACATACACTACCTATAATTCCCACACTTCGAGATCTTAGCGCAAAGCTTTTCTCGCAAGTGTTTCCAGTCGAAACTGATATAACAACAAACAAGTTAATTCATATAAGGCACATAGGCATGCATATTGAAGGTAACAATTATTTCCGAAAACATAACTCATGTTTACCGAAATCACACAGTACAACATCCTGTTATCAGATATATAACTTGCAACATACCCATCATATAAGCATGATTTAAGACGAATATAAATCCTAAGACATGCGGCTAAATTCTCATTTAAATCACACAAGCATACAAGGTCGTTCGATCACATTTTTTTTTTTTTTTTGGAAACATTTAAAATCATGATCGTAATTCAAAGCAGAAAATAGTCACGTAGGGCACATATACATTAACATTGACGAAAAGCAAATTTTGAAATTCACAACTCAATTTGAAAACCTAAACATGAACTTGCACCAATTTCCAGCATGCGTGATGAATTTAAAATGCTTGTAGCTTTTAGTCTAGATATTGTATCATGATGAAACCACTTGAAAAATATCCCTAACTCAGGCCTCTATCGCTTTTATGAAGAACACTCAGGCAGATAAAATCATTGAAATACACATAATACAGCAAACATACAAAACATAGGTGCAGTGGATAAATGAAGACATACGACTTGACAGGTTCTCAGTGTATGCACAATAACCGAAGCAACAAACATTATAATACTGAAGTTTAAAATCTCCAAAATAGCTAACTCAATTATCTACAACTTTCATGTTGATCATGTTTTCACATAGTCACATTAAGATTGTCAAAAACAGCCCAACATCATGATTCTCAATTCTGCCCGGAATTTCAAAAACTGCTTGAAGTTTCAATTTCAAAAATTCATAGTAAATTCAATTCAACTCCGAATCATGAAATTCCAAAACTCACATAAACCTAACTCAAAACACTACAAAATTTATGAAGAACACCCAGCCATAAAACAGATTTTTGGCTACGAGAATCTGAGCACAAACAGAGGTTATAACAAGAAGTTCTCATACGATTTTCTTTTTTTTTTTTAAGCACTAAAAACATAGTTTCATGTACATAGCATCAGGGTCACATGTAATCAAATATACACCTCATGTACGCGCATATACAATATAAGAGAGTCAGCCCTAACATGATTTTTAACACATATTCACATAGACTCATCGATTACCACATAACACGTTTTAAAGAATCCCAGTCGAGCAATAATCGTCAAGTTCAATCATATAAGCATGCTTTCATAAATTTTAACATATCGAGTCATATTGAGCCACAACATCATGCTTAACTAC
>CACSLK010027388.1:2287947-2304815 GCA_902706635.1 Striga hermonthica | reverse complement strand
AGCAGCAGCGCCAGCACACCAGTGCGCCAGCCAGCACGCGCTACTGCACCAGACCCAAGCCCGGATGACCAGCACTAGCGTGTGCGCGCCTGCGCCAGCAGGCACTGCACGGTCGAGCTGGGCAACAGAGCCACCCACGACCGACCGGCTCACGGCGAGCCGCCCGTCTAGCAAGTGAACCGGTCCGGTTCAACTGGGCGGTTCGAGATGTTTGGCTCGATTTTCCAGTCTGAGTATGTTTTGGAGAATTTTAGTAATTTTTCGAGCAAAACCGGTCCAGTCTTAGCAATTAAATAGAACCGAGCATCTTAGCATATGATTGAGCATGATACTTAGAATTTATTTGCTTATATGTTTATGTAGCTTAAGGAGAGTCGAGCCTCCGCCAGGTACTTCAGTTTCGATCACTTGTGAGATATTTCAGTATATCAGGTAGGAGCCTTTACAGGGCGTTACATTGCGCATTTCGGTTATCCTGTATAAGGTACGTGAGTAAGATATTTACCCGAATGGTCGAAGTATCCTATTTGTGGTTCAGTTAGTTCTCCCAAGTGAGAGGCCGACCTAAGGGCCTTCCTATTCCACCTGGTATCCGGCTGGGGTTTCGGCCTCAGTGTCTGGATAGTGTGCATATGAGCGGCCGAAAGCCGAGGGTCGATGGACCAAAGAGTAAGAAAGGAAGAAAAGAAGAAAGATTAAGTCCAGCACTTATATGCTGATGTTCATGATATGTTTATTATTTATGTTGTTTTATTCAGTACTGGTCAAGGTGAGGGTCATGTACTGGATTCTACATCATTTATAACATCTGTACCATGATTGAGGTATGTTCGAGACAGTTAGTTCTCCCAGGTGAGAGGCCGACCTAAGGGCCTTCCTATTCCACTTGGTATCCGACTGGGGTTTCAGCCTCGGTGTCTGGATTGTGTGCACACGAGTGGCCGAGGGCCGAGGGTCGACGGACCAAAGACTTAGAAAGCTTTACAATTACAGTTTCAGTTAAAGTTAAAGATAAGAAAAGTTTCAGTACAGTACAACTTATTTATTTTGTGCTGTTTTTTTAAGTTTATGTTTACAATTAAGATTATTACAGTTCTAGTTTTTCCCACGAGCATGCAGATGTGCTCACACTCCCACAGTTTTCTTATTTCAGGTGACAGAACCCAGCGTGCCGAGTGAGGCAGCATGGCAAATAGTGGTCATGAGCCGGGGACATTTTACCCACCATTTTATGTCCCATTATTCATGAACCACTTTATGTATTAAGTTGTATGATAGTATTCCATACTTAATGCTTCCGCTAAGTTGTTTGTGCGAGACAGACGGACTACATGTATAATTCCATTATCGCCATAGTGGCTCGATTTGGTTGCATGTTTTAATATATCTGAGATAGTAAGTTAAGAAAGTTTTAGTAGCATCTCGCAAGAGATAAGTATTTTCGAAAATAAGCTCGCACGATATTTCGAAAATAAAAGCGAAAAAAAAATTACTCTGATTTTTAAAAGTCAAAGTTAGTCAAGGCAGGGTGTTGCAACGCATCGGCCCATGATGCGCGCGGTTGGACGGAGCAGGATGCACGCGGGTGCATGGCAGGCGAGCAGGCCACGGGGACTGGCAGTACGCGCAGTACAACGGGTGAACGAGGATGCGCGGTAGGCGATTGGAGCACTTGGGCGATGGGTGCGATACGCGGGGCGCAGGACGACAGCGCGAGCGGGACGGACGCAAGTAGCGTGCTTGGCACTCGCGCGGGTGGCGAGGACGCGCGGGGCACGGACGACGGTGGTGGAGTGTGTGCATGGGCGCGCAAGTGGGAAGCAGGCGCAAGCGGTTGCCTCGTCCGAGCAGGCATAGGAGTAGCGGGCGTAGGCGCGTACGCGCGAGAGGAAGGCGGCGGATGCTGGGCGCGCGCGATGATGCGTGCGTGTGCATGTGAGACGGACGGGCGAAGCCTAGTACGCAAGGGACTAGGCGAAGCAGGGGCGGCGTGCGCGTGCGAACAAGACGAGGCGGCGATGCCTCGCGCGCCAAGGAATAAGAATGCGACTGAAGGGCGGCGCGCGCAACACGGGCGGTTGGGCTTAGGGTCAGCCGAACATCGAGTGCAAGCAAAGCAACTTGGAGATCAAGTCTATTAACTTAATTAGGAATTTAGTATATTCAGTTTCCTTATTGCTTTAGAAGATGTTAGGAGATATTTTATTGCTTTTCATTATAGATTTAGGAGATCTAGATTGATTAGGCTTAGATTTAATTTATGCACCTATAAATACCCATGTACCTCTTCATAATTAAAAAGACCAAAAAATTGATGAGTGAATAGAAAGGGGAACATTGTGTTCTTTCGTGTGTTAAGCAAGGCCGTAGTGCGTGTTTATATACAAGTGTCGGAGAGAAGGCCATTAGTGCGTCTTGAAGTCACAGTGTCTAAGAGAAGGCCCTGAGAGCGTCTGTTAGTCACACCTATCGTGTGTAGTTGAAGGACCTGAGTGCGCGATTACACACAACAAAAAATAGACAAAAACTGCGATCATTCATCACTACTGGAGTGTGTGGCACTGCCGCGTGCAACCGCGCATGCTGGCGCGCTGTGATGAAGACCGTGTATCCGCCTCAACTCGAATTGCTTGAAACCCGCGCCGACGCCTTGGTCCCGAAGCGATAGGTTGCTAATACGCGCGCCGACGCCTTCGTACTTCGTGATAGTTGTTAAGAAACCCGGATGTTGGTCCTATTTCTAACACGATTTTGTATGTAAACTCACACACAAGAGTTGGTGAACAAACGTTCGATTCTCTATTAATTTCTTGGATATGAAAAATAACAAGAAGAAGGGCCTTTATATAGGCACCAACTAGGTCTAGTCCTATTCTAACTATAACTCTAATAAAGCAATAAAATATTAAGTATCCTAAACAATCTACATATCATAATGAAAGAAGAAAACTAAATATCTAGGAGATCCTAAGTAGTCTTGACTTGAACTCCAAGTAGGGAAGAAGATTCAGCTCAGAAAGGTCTCTAGAAGCCTTGATTTCTTGCTTGGCAAGTCAACCCCGCGTGCTGCCAGTGGCTGCCCAGCGCCCGCGCCGCGCGTGCTGCCAGCGTGCGCTGCTGTGCTGCCCGCGCCCGCGCACTACTGCGCTGTGATACGGGAGTGGTGCTCAACCCCGGCGAGACTAGTGAATGGCCGCAGGCGATGGCGTGCGCGGGCAAGGATGGCGCACGACTAATGGGCGAATGGCGCGCATCAGGCAATGATGCGCGCAATTATGTGGACCGCACGCGTGCAGCGTCGGAAGCACGCGGGTGCGCGATAGAAGATTGGTGCACGGGCGTTGGCTGGGACGCGCGACGGACGAGCAGCGAAGACGTGGGGCGCGGATAGCGCACAAGTGAGCGGTACGCGGGCAGAGTCCTCGGCCGCATAAGAATAGCAGGCGCGCGACAGCACGCGCGCGCGGGTGTGGAGCGGACGCGGGAATCCCAACCCGTATGGGCATAGGAGTGCTGGACGCACGCTACCATGCGCAAGAGGAAGGCGGCGCCAGCAGGGTGCGCACATGGCACGCGCGTGAACGGAAGGCGCAGGTGAAGCCGAGTTCGCCGAGGATTAGGCGTGCGAGGCGGCGCGCGCGCGAGAGGGCGGACGAAGCATAGGACGGCCGAAGGTTTTTTTAGGAGATTACTTGTGCTTAAAGTTGTGCTTGGAGTGCAAGTCAAGCATTTAATAATTTTAGTAGTATTAGGATTTTATTTCCATGTTGCCTTTCATTAATAAATTATGAGATCTAATTAGCTTAGGATTAGATTTATTTTATGCACCTATAAATAGGGGTATCCCCTCATTGTTTTGAATGTCTTGGAATTGATGAGTTAATAGAAAAGAATGTTTGTTCATCCGTGTGTTAGGATTCGTGAGAGTTCGATCATGCAATCGAATTAGTGAGGCTAAGACCCGAGCTAGTTCAAAATCGAGGGAGCAAGGCGAATTACCGAGTGAACTCAAGTATCGTGAGAGAGTTAGGCTAATAACCGAGTCGATCACACCTATCAGTCGAGAGCGAGCTGTGGCAGGCTTGGTTCAAGGCGAGCGAGTGGAACCGAAACACACGATCCTTCATCATTAGTGCTTTCATTGAGAGTGATTGATTGTGTGTTTGGTTAAACTTTTTCTATCCCATTCTTTTTTCTTTTTGTCAGATTTTTTCCCCCTCTAGTTCGATTTTTTTCGAATTTTCTTCATCTTTTTCGAAAAATTTTCGAGAGTATAAAAAAAAAAAAGGAGAGTCATGACGAATCGTGAAAGGTTCGATATGCTTGAGGAAAGCGTGAGGTCCCTTGGCAACGAACAACACGTGGTCAATGAAAACATGGCGAAGTTAGAGCTTATGATACACGACTTGGCGGGGAAGCTCGTTAGAGTCAACAACCACACGCGGAGGACCTGCACATCGAGATCAACCATGGCGGGAACGGGCAGTTCGACATCTAGTCGTGATGACGACGACGAACGGTCGCGGGCGACGCACGCAACGTGCACAACCCGACACCACGACGATCGAAGGACGCACGGCCATCGGCATCATCGCGAGGAGACCGATGATTACGATGCTGATGTTCGAAAGAACAGATCCGGATGCTTGGTTAAGTCGTGCCATGTAATTTTTCGAGATCAATGAAGTACCTAAGTCCGAAAGAGTTCAAATTGCTGCCTACTACTTGGATGGTGAAGCCAACACATGGTGGCAATGGGTGTCACATGTTTACAAGAACAAAGGCGAGCAAATCAGGTGGAGGGATTTTGAGAAGGAGCTGATTACCAGGTTTAGGTCTAGTGATTATTTCGATTATGATGAGGCCTTGACGAGGATTCGCCAAACCGGTAGTCTACGCGACTATCAAAAAGAAGTTTGAGATGATAGCAAGTCGGGTACGTGATTGGCCCGAGAGTGCACTTGTTGGTGCATTTGTTGGCGGTCTAAAGGCGAAGTTAGCGGCTGAGGTGCGGTTGGACAGGCCAAGTGTTAGAGGTATGCTGTAAAAGTTGTGTTTTGCAGATTCTATCAATTCCATTTTGATCTGGCAATCATGTTTCGGTCAAAGTACATATGTTTGCAGTTTATTTATTTATGCAATACATACTCCATGTCTTATATTGAGGTAGTGTGGTTCGAAGAGTTTCGAACAAAAAGATCACCTATCGGTTCCTATAAGACTAAACTATTCGTTCACAGTCTAGACTGGCAGTGAGACTCCACTTGGAAAAAGACTGCAGTGTATTCTCGATTCAGTTGGTCTTTGACTGAAGGATTACACTGGCACTTATGTTAAGTGTTGAACAGGACCGCGGAAGTCAAAGGTTATGAGACTCACTGACCGTTGTTGTGACCTCGCCCTTCAGTGATTGATGCGTTCTCTTAAGATGTAAGATAATATAAAATAGGCATATATTTTTATTTCTTATTTATTTGATTTACCAAGTGATTCCTATTCTGTTAGGATGACATACGAGGTATTTTGGTAAGTAAGAATAATTATATGATGTGCTATTATAAATTATTTACAGTCACTATGTTCCATTGCGCTAGATTGATGATGTCCCTGAAATGAGCTATGAAAGGAACATTATGTTAAACCCTGCAGGTAGACGATTGTCTAACATAATGGTTAAAGGCTGAGTGGTACTAATTTCGGAAATGAATAAGTTGATTAATTATTTTGTCAGTAATTTAAGTAATCAACGGGCGTTATATCTTAAACATAGAGAGGTAAATCGATCAATTAGATTAATATTATTTAATCATGGAGGCTCAATTTTATTGGTAAAATAGTGGCTAAATTGGGAGATCAATAATATTACTTTAGTGGGATGTTTTATTATTTAATTCCATTAAATAGGAATTAATTTTATTCCATATTAATTAATTAATTAGGAGAATATAATTCCTACTAGAATCTTCTCTTGGGATTAGGAGACTTGGGAGTCTTCTAGAAGATGAAGATTAGTAGGAAATATATTTCCTACATTATGTTATTAATTGGAGTAAAATTAGACTTCCTAAATTAGGAATTAATTTTATTCCATGGTTATTAATTTAATTAGGAAAGATATTCCTACAAGGATCTTCTCTATTGTTAGGAGACTTAAGAGTCTTCTAGAAGGAGAGGATTAGTAGGAGATTTCCTTCCTACATTAAATTAGTATTGGAGTAGAATTAGGATTCCTAGGCCTAATGGAATAAGCCCATATTTAGCACCTCCTTAAGGTCCCTAATGGAGGCTATATATACACTATGTCCCAATCTCTCCTACAAGTTGATGTTGGCCGATTTTCTCACCTACATACACGAGAGAAATATCATTGTTCGAGAGTTAGGGAGATTCGATTAAACGCTCCACCAAGTTTAATCGAAGTAGGTGTTTAGGTAATCCGTTAGAAGGCTTTTAGGTACAATTTATTCGAGCCTTTATATTTATATTTTCTAGTCATCATCATCACCTCTCCGCCGCCGTGAGTGTTCGCCGGAAATCACCTACCGCAGCCGGAAGCAGTCCACGCCCGGCCGATCGCAACCATGAGCAACCGCCCGCGACCGCGTCCAGCCAGGTCCGTCCATCTCCCAGCAGTGACGCCCAGGACCACCGCACGAAGGCCGACGTCCGTTCGTGCAACCACACGCCATCGAGAACCATGCCCAGCGTCCCAGTAGCCGATCGCGCACGACCCCAGTGACGACCGACTGCTCGTTGTTCGTCCCAGTGCGCGAACGTCACGCGCGCACCATCCGACCGCGCCCAGGATTCTTGTTGCACCGCCCGCGTGTGTTCCACCTGCCAGCGCCAGTCCGCGTAGGAGTAGGAGTGTTGTCCGCTGCACGCGCGCGTCCTTCCAACATCCGTCCGCAGATCCCAGCGACCCGCGCGTATGCCCAGCGCCTGACGCGCTCCGCCTGCGATCCGCGTACCTGCCAGCGACCTGCGCCCGACGCGCACGACGCCCGCTGCACCCGACGACCGAGACCCGCGCACCGTTCAACCGAGGACCGTTTGACGAGTTGATTAGAATCAACTAAAGGCCAAACCTATCCGCCCATTAGGTTGTGGTGTTTAGACGAACTTCACCAACGGTACTCTACATCGTCTCAGAGTCGGCAAAAATTTTAAAAGATAAACGTCCATATCCTAACTATAGATTCCGCTGCGTTAGGATTTATTTCGATAAAGTTCAATACTATGCATGTTGTTTGACGTTCCTAACAAAACCCAACACCAAGATCGACGAGATCCGCCATGGAAGCAGCGCGACTGCACGAGGACCATCTCGCGGCAGTGCGCAAGGCGAGGCCGAGCGAGGGGCACATGGACGTTCGGCGCGCGAGCGTCGCGGTCGATGATACGCCCCCACGGGCAGAGGTCAAACCAGAATTTAGCGAGGGTACGCGCACCACAAGAAGCGTACGGTGGCTTACGGACGAAGAGATGCAGCGGCGAAGGGAAAAGGGCTTGTGCTATACGTGGAACGAGAAATTTACGCCGGGACACAAGTGCAAAGGTAAGGAAGTATTTCTGTTGGAAATTGGAGAGGATTATGGGGAAGATAAGCCACAAGAGGAGTCCTTGTTACATGTGGTTAAGTGAAAAAAGCGTGGTCCTAAGATGATCAGGTTCACGGCTGAAATAAAAGATCTATTGCTAGAGGTTTTGGTCGATAGTGGGTCGAGCTTAAATTTTATCGACGAGGGAATAGCCAGGCGACTGAAGTTGGAACCCACAAAGGTCAAGAAGTTTGGAGTCAAAGTAGCCAATGGACATGAACTACAATGTAATCAATTGTTCAAGAAGGTTCCAATTATGGCACAGGATCAAGAGCTAGAAATTGACCTCTACGCCTTACCACTCAAGGCAATTGATATTGTATTGGGAGTACAGTGGCTCGAAACACTTGGGCCCATTACAACCGACTATAGGCAAGGAAAGATGGAATTTAGGTGACCAGGGAAGCGCATTAAGTTGAGAACGGAGGATAAAGGCGACTCGCCAATCGAGGAGGACGATAGCGATGTTGATGTGCTGAATTTTTTAATCCTTGAGGACAAGAAAAGTCTTGAAGAAGAGGGGAATGATACGGGAGTGGTGCTCAACCCCGGCGGGACTATTGAATGGCTGCAGGCGATGGCGTGCGCGGGCAAGGATGGCGCACGGCTAATGGGCGAATGGCGCGCATCGGGCGATGTTGCACGCAATTATGTGGACCGCACGCGTGCAGCGTCGGGAGCACGTGGGTGCGCGGTAGGAGATTGGTGCACGGGCGTTGGCTGGGACGCACGACGGACGAGCAGTGAAGACGCGGGGCGCGGATGGCGCGCAAGTGAGCGGTACGCGGGCGGAGTCCTCGGCCGCATAGGAATAGCATGCGCGCGACAGCACTCGCGCGAGGAAGTCGGTCGGTACGGGGCGCGCGCGATAGCGCGAGGGTGTGGAGCGGACACGGGAATCCCATCCCGCATGGGCATAGGAGTGTTGGGCGCACGCTACCACGCACAAGAGGAAGGCGGCGCTAGCAGGGTGCGCACATGGCACGCGCGTGAACGGAAGGCGCGGACGAAGCCGAGTTCGCCGAGGATTAGGTGTGCGAGGTGGCGCGCGCGCGAGAGGGCGGTCGAAGCACAGGGCGGCCGAAGGTTTTTTTAGGAGATTACTTGTGCTTCAAGTTGTGCTTGGAGTGCAAGTCAAGCATCTAATAATTTTAGTAGTATTAGGATTTTATTTCCATGTTGTCTTTCATTAATAAATTAGGAGATCTAATTAGCTTAGGCTTAGATTTATTTTATGCAGCTATAAATAGGGGTGTCCCCTCATTGTTTTGAATGTCTTGGAATTGATGAGTTAATAGAAAAGAACGTTTGTTCATCCGTGTCTTAGGATTCGTGAGAGTTCGATCATGCAATCGAATTAGTGAGGCTAAGACCCGAGCTAATTGAAAATCGAGGGAGCAAGGCTAATTACCGAGTGAACTCAAGTATCGTGAGAGAGTTAGGCTAATAACCGAGTCGATCACAGCTATCAGTCGAGAGCGAGCTGTGGCGGGCTTGGTTCAAGGTGAGCGAGTGGAACCGAAACACACGATCCTTCATCACTGCCTACAGACTGCCTGCGCGTGCGCCCACCTGCGTGTGGCCCCACGCACCCCTTCGCGCCTGTGCGCTGTGTGCGCGCCCATGTGCGCGTGCTCTGCCCGGCGTGCACCCGACTCGCGTACCATCCATTCCTATGGGCCCCCTTATGCCTTGGCCATCGCCACCCAGTTTTTCTCCTTCGGTGCGCATCTTGAAACCTCGTGTGATAAGCCCGAGTCTTTGCCTTCACTCGAGACTTTCGTGTCCGTGCGCCTCGCATACGGGCTCGTACCCTTCTCTTAGGCCATGCATGCATGGTTTTGGCCTTTTTCTCGGTCTTCTCAAACCGTCCAGACCATCGGCTCTCGGCATCCTCGGGCCTCGAAAGCCACTTCCGCATCATTCCTTCCCCTTTCGAATGAGTCCTTGTCCTCAAGGACTCGCCAATGATCATCACTTGGGGCGTCGTCATTTCTTCATCCGCATCATCCCCCATGTGCGTCTCTTCATTCAGGCCTTCTTCGACCACAACCAAAATCTCCTCTTCGTCCTTGGTTACCTCGCCCTCGGCTACCTCGACTACTTCGACGTATGCGAATGTGTTGTCGTCATAAATAGGTAGGCGTAAGAAATTGCTCGAATAATCCTCGTCCATAATCTCATTGTCGTGTGAATGTGATTCCTCGTACTTGATTGGCTCGACCACACACTCGACGACCTTGTCTTCAACATAGCTCGATGGATCAAACGTAGACACAGGCTCTTTTTCAACGAACTCCTCCGTACGTGACACGAGTTTGCGTAACCTCGCCCGATACTTAGCTCTCTCTTTAAGCAACTTGTCCAACTTATCGCATTCTTTATCCTTCAACCACATTCTTTTGCCTATGCGTTTCAATCCTTGGATTTCTTCATTGACCTCGTCGATCCACCATTCTAACTTCATCTTTTCCACTCGATCCCTCCACTCCGGATTACTCATCAACATTTTTTTTTTTTTTTGCATCTAAAACCCCTCAATCCAAAAAAAAAATATTTTTTTTAGAAGATGCGACTAAAATTCCTAATACGCAATCCTACTAATGCTACCCACGAACCCAAATAGGCCAAACAAAATTCCTTTTCCCTTCCTTATCCAAGTACAGCCTTAGAAAAGAAAAGAAAATCTATATCAAATTAAAAATGTAATAAAAATAAATCAGCCCCTTAAGCTTCCCAATTCAAAGGAAATAAAAAACAAAAAAGAAATATTCCCCAATCTCCTAATTCAAACAAAAAATCTTACTACCCTCGATTGGCTCTCAAAAATCAAGAAGTATAATTTTTTTTTCTTTTTTTTTAACAACTCACGCACACAAAAAAACATTTTTTTTAATCTAAACTTACGAAAAGAAATAAAAATTTACAAGAAAGAAAAATCAAAAAGAAAAAGAAGGAAAAAGTTTAAACAAGATACACGACCAACCCTCTCAATGAAAGCACCAATGATGAAGATCGTGTATTCGCCTCAACTGGAATTGCTTGAAACCCGCGCCGACGCCTTGGTCCCGAAGCGATAGGTTGCTAATACGCACGCCGACGCCTTCGTACTTCGCGATAGTTGTGAAAAAACCCGGATGTTGGTCCTATTTCTAAAACGATTTTGTATGTAAACTCACACACAAGAGTTGGTGAACAAACGTTCGATTTTCTATTAATTTCTTGGAAATGAAAAATAACAAGAGGAAGGGCCTTTATATAGACACCAACTAAATCTAGTCCTATTCTAACTATAACTCTAATAAAGCAATAAAATATTAAGTATCCTAAACAATCTAGATATCATAATGAAATAAAAAAACTAAATATCTAGTAGATCCTAAGTAGTCTTGACTTGCACTCCAAGTAGGGAAGATGATTCAGCTCAAAAAGGTCTCTAGAAGCCTTGATTTCTTGCTTGGCAAGTCAGCCCCGCGTGCTGCCAGTGTGATGACAGATCGTATTTCCGTCTATACGGTGGTTGTGAATAATCGCGCACTCAGGGCCTTCGATTACTCACGATAGGTGTATCTAACAGACGCACTATCGGCCTTCTCCTAGACACTGTGACTTCAAGACGCTCTAATGGCCTTCTATCCGACACTGTATGTAAACACGCACTAATGGCCTTGTTTAAACACACGTAAGAACAACAAGTTCCCCCTTATGAGATTCACTCATCAATTTCAAGACTCAACCTTCAACATGTTTATTAATGAAGAGGTACATGGGTATTTATAGATGCCAACTACCTCTAGTTCTAATCTTACTAGGAAACTATTAAAACAATAAAATATTAAATCCTAAGGCAAGTAAATATCCTACTACCATAAAATCCTAAATCTACTAGATTTCCTATTTACTTGTCTTGCACTCCAAACAATTTTAGAAGCTTGATCCTTGCATCCAAACCCTTCAGCCGCCTTCCATGCGTGCGCACCGCCCTCGGCGCTTTCCTACTCCTTGGCGCGTGAGGCATGGCGCGCCTTGTCCGTGTTGCACGCGCGCGCCCTGTCCGCGCTGCCTGCCTCTCGCGCGTGTGCGTCCATCACCTCGGCCTCGCCTAGTCCCGTGCGGACTAGGTCTCTCGCGCTTGCCCCACAATCACGCGCCATTGCACGCGCCTCGCGCCCGTCGCTGATCCCCTGCGCGTGAGCGCCCGCGCCCGCCATTCCTAAGCCCGCGCGGCTTAGGCTTCGCGTGTCTGCCCCATACTCGCGCGCCAATACGCGCGTGCCGTTATCGCTGGTCGTGATCCGTGCGTCCTCGCCAACCGCACGATTGTCGTGCACGTCCGACGTCTCGCCCTCGTCATCGCGCCCCGCGCTGCTGCCGACCTTCTTGTCCGCGTGTGCGCTAGTCGCACCTTCCGTGCTCTCCGTCACTTTGCCGCCAAACGCCAACGCGTCCCAGTTAACCTCCATGCTCCGATCCTCTACTCCGCACCTGCGTGCGCCGTCTTGTTCGTTCGACCCCATGCGTGCATCAAGGCACGATGCGCGTTCCTTGTTTGTGCTCGCACCATCGTCGCCAACCGACTCAAAGTGCTCGCCCGATGACCTTAGTTCGTCCCACGGGTCCCATCCTTCAATGCACCTACCATCATTGCAATCACCAGCTCGCCATATCCAACCATCCTCCATCCGTTGCTTTCCACGCCTTTTAGCCTCCATTCTCCAAACTCGCCTTTTCCTCGCACAAGGCTTACACCAACACTTTCCTTCCTTAGCCTTTGCCTTGTGTTTTCTTCGGGCTTGCATGGCCTTGCGTTTCCGAGCCTTCACCTTTAACTTCGGACCACATCCTTTTGGCCAATCTTGTACACATGATGGCCGGTATATCGGGCTTGTAGGCTTCTCCAGCATGTTCTCCAACCATATGTTGAGATCGTTGCCACCTTCATCCTCCAACTCGCCTGGGTTGATGACCACTTTCGTATCATTCCCCTCCTCTTCAAGACTTTCCTTGTCCTCAAGGATTAGAAAATTTAGCGCTCCTTCATCGCCATTGTCTTGAGCATCGATCACCATTGCTTCTCGGGCTTCTACGAGTTGTCGCTCGTATTCTTCTATGTTCCTTCGCTCATGAAGCTCATCTAGATATGTTTTCTCCCATGGTGTGAGCTCTCTTTCCAAACCTTCCAACATCTCAAGATCTTCCCAATCTAACACATCCATTGGTGGGTAAGACATAATCTTCTTTTTTTTCAGACACTAGGAATAAATTCGAACAAAAATTTCGAACCGAAAAATTCAAAAAAGCAAAGAGAAATTTGGCCCCTCAACAAAGGTAATAACCGAAAAAATATAAAACAAAGGACTAGATGACACTTTTTTTTAAGACTCACGAAAAAATAATGAAAAATTCGAACAAAAAATTCGAAAATTTCGAACCAAAAAGAACAAAAATTCGGCCCCCTTAGCAAAAGGCAAAACCGAAAAAAGAAAAAAGATAGATAGACAAAATTACGATCAGCACCTCTCAATGAAAGCACCAATGATGACGGGTCGTATTTTCGTCTATACGGTGGTTGTGAATAATCGCGCACTCAGGGCCTTCGATTACTCACGATAGGTGTATCTAACAGATGCACTATCGGCCTTCTCCTAAACACTGTGACTTCAAGACGCTCTAATGGCCTTCTCTCTGACACTGTATGTAATCACGCACTAATGGCCTTGTTTAAACACACGTAAGAACAACAAGTTCCCCCTTATGAGATTCACTCATCAATCCCAAGACTCAACCTTCAACATGTTTACTAATGAAGAGGTACATGGGTATTTATAGATGCCAACTACCTCTAATGCTTATCTTCCTAGGAAACAATTAAAACAATAAAATATTAAATCCTAAGGCAGGTAAATATCCTACTACCATAAAATCCTAAATCTACTAGATTTTCTATTTACTTGTCTTGCACTCCAAACAATTCTAGAAGCTTGATCCTTGTATCCAAACCCTTCAGCCGCCTTCCACGCGTGCGCACCGCCCTCGGCGCTTTCCTACTTCTTAGCGCGCGAGGCATCGCGCGCCTTGTCCGTGTTGTACGCGCGCACCTTTGCACGCGCCCCATCCGCGCTGCCTGCCTCTCGCGCGTGTGCGTCCATCACCTCGGCCTAGCCTAGAACCGTGCGGACTAGGTCTCACGCGCTTGCCCCACAATCGCGCGCCATTGCACGAGCCTCGTGCCCGTCGCTGATCCCCTGCGCATGAGCGCCCACGCCCGCCATTCCTAAGCCCGCGCGGCTTAGGCTTCGCGTGTCTGACCCATACTCGCGCGCCAATACGCGCACCCCGTTATCGCTGGTCGTGATCTGCGTGTCCTCGCCAACCGCACGATTTTCGTGCACGTCCGACGTCTCGCCCTCGTCATCGCGCCCCGCGCTGCTGCCGACCTCCTTGCCCGCGTGTGCGCTAGTCGCACCTTCCGTGCTCTCCGTCACTTTGCCGCCAAACGCCAACGCATCCCAGTCGACCTCCGTGCTCCGATCCTCTACTCTGCACCTGCGTGCGCCGTCTTGCTCGTTCGACCCCATGCGCGCATCAAGGCACGATGCGCGTTCTTTGTTCGTGCTCGCACCCTCGTCGCCAACCGACTCCAAGTGCTCGCCCGATGACCTTGGTTCGTCCCACGGGTCCCATTCTTCAATGCACCTACCATCATTGCAATCGCCAGCTCGCCATATCCAACCATCCTCCATCCGTTGCTTTCCACGCCTTTTAGCCTCTATTCTCCAAACTCGCCTTTTCCTCGCACATGGCTTACACCAACACTTTCTTCCTTAGCCTTTGCCTTGTGTTTCCTTCGAGCTTGCTTTGCCTTGCGTTTCCGTGCCTTCACCTCTAACTTCGGACCACATCCTTTTGGCCAATCTCGTACACATGATGGCTGGTATATAGGGCTTGTAGGCTCCTCCAGCATGTTCTACGACCATATGTTGAGATCGTCGCCACCTTCATCCTCCGACTCGCCTGGGTTGATGACCACTTCCGTATCACAGTGGCTGCCCAGCACCCGCGCCGTGCATGCTGCCAGCGCGCGCTACTGTGCTGCCCGCGCGCTGCTGTGCTGTCTGCTGCCGTGCGCGCCCGCCCTGTGATGCGGAAGTGGCTAGGCAGCTCAAGAACGCCGCAAGTCGAGCCTACCATGCACGCAGGAGACAAGCATGGTTGACGGAAAAAGTGCGCGCACTGGAGTGTAGTGCGCGCAGAACGGGTGAGAATAGGCCGCACACGGATATGCGGTCGGTGCGCACGGATGGCGTGCATGGCGAAGGTGGGCAGGACGCGCAGGCCGCGGTGCTGGCCAGCGCGATCGCGGAAGGTCCGCGCGGCGAGGAAGCACGCGCACATGAATCCTCATGCCCCGAGGTATGCAGAATGGTAGGGAGGCACGCGCGCGAGGAAGCAGCCGGGGGCGAAGGCGCGCGCGATACGCTGGATGAGAGAGCACGCGTGATGCGCGAGACCGTACGCCTAGAGGAATGCAGAGTGGCGGGCGAACACGCGCCTAAGGGCGGCGCAAGGGAAAATGGCGTGCGCAGCACGCCGGGCGCCACTGCACGCGCACGCTGGGGCGACGCGCCCTAGTGCCGCAAGGACTAGGCGATGCAGGCGGTTGGGCGTGGGAAAGGCGGCCGAGAGAGATATAAAGAGATCCCTTGGAGTGCAAGCCAAGTTATTTAGTTTCCAACTAGCATTATAATTTCTAGCTTGTTTAGGATTCCTAATATTTTATTGTTTTATTATTTTCCTAGGTAGATTAGACTTAGACAAATCTTGTGCCTATATAAAGGCCCTTCCCCCATGTTATTTTTCATCATTCAAGAAATCAATAGAAATCTAGAACTTTGTTCTTCCAACTTCGCTTTAGTCTTTTCACCAAAATACTACTGCAATTTTATTCGTTTCAATAGGCGCGGTTGTGGCTAGAGACACTATCGGCGATTCAAGGCACGGGTTAGCGGCTTATCAACAATCGAAACACACGATCCTCATCATTGGTGCTTTCATTGAGAGGTGTTGATCGTGTGTTTTACTTCTACCCCATTCCCTTTCTTTTTCTCTTTTGATTTTTCGTCCCCCTTATCAAAAAAAAAAAATATATATATATTTTGATCGTTGAGAATCATCATCACCTTTTTTAACCACGAGTCCTCAAAGCAAGGAGCGAAGAGAGAAAAGGAAAGCCATGGCCAATAAGGATATGAAGGACAAGATCGATAATCTCGATGTCCAATTCCGCGGATGAGCAAAGCTATCGATACGTTGGGTGAAGGACTCGACAATACCAAGTCAACGGTGCAAGATCTGATGGAAACCGTGAATCGGCAATTTGATGAGATGGCGCGCACGGTTCTCGCACGCTTGCCACCGCCGTGGCAACGCGATCATGCACAACAGCACGACCGCGAGCGGCCTGAAGGAGAGGATCAGCGGCGCGAAGAGTATGATCGCGAGGACGACTTCGACACGCAGTCCCAGGCGTCCACCTACCGCGATCGGCGTGCACCCGACAAACCGCGCATCACGTTGTCTACATTCACAGGCAGCGATCCAGACGCATGGCTCAATAGGGCGATGCAATATTTTGAGCTCAATGAAACCGACGGTACAGATCGTGTCAGGTATGCAGCTTATTATCTCGATGGTGAGGCCAATGTATAGTGGCAATGGCTCACAAGGATTTATCGTAAGCGGCAGCAAATTATCACTTGGGATTTTTTGAAAGAGAGTTGCTTACACAATTCGGTACATCTGATTACTATAACTACAACGAGGCTCTCACACGCATACGGCAGACAGGCAGCCTACGCGAGTACATCAGGGAGTTCGAGCGGTTGGCCTGCCGCGTGCGTGATTTGCCCGAAGATGCGTTAGTCGGAGCATTTGTAGGAGGATTAGAATTTGACCTAGCTGTAGAGGTCCGACTCGAGAGGCCAGATACCATGCACGACGCGATGGAGGTGGCCCGACGACGCGAAGATCACCTGGTTGCGACGCGAAGGGAACGGGCGGACGATCGGTTTCCCGATACACGTCGCACGGGCCTGAGCCAAGTATCCGCGGGCGTGAGATCGACCTTCAATGCGAGACCAGCGGGGCCAGCAGTCAGGCGATTGTCGCCTGAGGAAGTCAAGCGGAGACGTGAGAAAGGCCTCTGCTTTAAGTGTGAGGAGAAGTTTACCCCCGGTCATCAATGCAAACAGGCCTTTGTAATTGAGG
>CACSLK010027388.1:2254583-2266625 GCA_902706635.1 Striga hermonthica | reverse complement strand
ATAACTCCCGTGCAACCCGACTTCAAGTAACATAATCTGAAATAACATGAACATGATCACTTAAATAACTTAAAAATATAACTTTTCGCACAATCAACTGAATAAGGCCGTGGCGAGCGCGCCGTGCGCCGCCGACGGCGATAGGCCGTCTCTCGACCGACTCCACTTTTCTCTCGGCAACTCAAGATCAATTGAACATGAACATCACTTAAAGCTATTAAGACATAAATTGCACGGACAATTTTGACCATAACTGAAGGTAACATGACATAACATCGGACAGCCCGTGGCATGCGCGACGTGCGCTGCCGACGGCCTTGAGCCAATTCAAGGATAAAACAATATCTTGCTCCGACCAACATGACATAACTGAGTGTAAAATGATTTAAACTGATCATATAAACGTGAATTGTTCATGAGTTGCCGGATGGAATTGAACTTTACTCGGCCATGACTAATAATGGCCTAAACTGAGTCTAACATGACATATTTATGAATTTCTGAAACATGAACCGAACACTTCATCCTTAAATGAACTTATTAACATAAAAATGAGTTGAGGATGGATTTACCTCCTCAAGTGCTCCCCGGAAATTCGCAAACTGATTGTGACCTCGCGTGCGCGTGCCGTGTGTGTGCTTGCTATTGCCGTGTGATAAGCTTATGCATAAGGTGCTCAAAATTCCTCTTAACTCTTGCTGAATTTGCTAACTTATATGGTATGAGTATAGGGCTGAAAAGTTGGGAAAATTTGATCCCAAACACCCTACTTATATTCGAGCCGAAGGGAAGAGGGATGATAAAGTGTAGATGTGGCCATATTTTAAGCTTGACATTTGCTCATCATTTAGGTGGTTTATGATGACTAATCCCTCCCTTAAACTCCCAAATAAGGACACGTGCACATGCTTAAAATGGAAGGAAAAATACTTCCTTCATGCTTAGGAAAATGACTTTGAAAATTGGGAAAAATAGAGCAAAATCCGTACGGCTTTTGGAAGTTTAGGGACAAATTAATACGGTTTTTACTAAATTAAACCGTGGTTAATATTCCCTTAATCACCCTTTATACTTAATTAATTATTAAGCATAATACTTAATTACCAAAATTATTCCGAACGTAAACGGTACGTCGAAAATAATTTTCGGTAATCTCGACTGAAAATAATTAATTCCGAAAATTAATACTCGACAATATTAATATATCGGAACTAAAACATGATTTATACTATTAAAATATCGGGATATTACAGGCAGTCACGCACGCAGTGGCGGCGCAGCAGGTGAAGGCGTGCGTGGCACGCCAGGCGGGCGTGCACGCACGCGGGAAGGCAGCGCCCTAGTCCTTGAGGACTAGGGCAAAGGCCGAGGGCGGCGCGCGAGGATGGCGGGATGAGTGAGGCGGTGCTCGAGGGAAGAGAGAGAGAGAGTTACTTGGAGTGCACACCAAGAGATTTAGTTTCCATCTAGTATTATGTTTTCTAGCTTAATTAGGTTACTTAATATTTTATTGCTTTATTAGTTCCCTAGGTAGATGTAACGCCCCAAAGATTTTTAAAGACAATTCCGGACTTATCCGAAAATCTTGTTTTAAAATTTCGAAAACCATTTATCGATTCATGAAACATTTGGCGTTACTTGAGAACTTTTCAAAGTTAAACACATAATCAGCATAAGGGAAACGAGAATATTCAACATAATTCAAGTTCCAAGACTAGATTTCAAGATATCTAGTAATAGGATTGTCAACATAATCCAAACTGATAAAGATATTCCACATGGTTCAATAGTTCAACCAATCCCGAAAGCAATAGGGATGAATAACAAAGTCTGATAATCTCAACATAAATATCAAAGCATACTAAAGCAATAAAAGCAATAATAATGTTTGACCACCCACTCGTCTTTAGTCTCGTCATGCCCAACACGTGCTTAACCTGCATCAGTGAAGAGCAGGTGGGGATGAGCACAAATATAAACGAGGTGCTCACCACTATGCATAATATATTGGTAAGAAGCCTATACTAGAGTCATATGCAAGTACATGGTCAAAAGACATAACACACCACTCTCCTACTCATCACTATACTCATGTGCACACCTATCAAAAGCCGCCAGGGGTAAGCCCAAACTCGTCAGCGGAAGTACAGTCGTGCCGAGGTTCAACATCAACGGTCACGGCCCATCGACTAGGCTAAAATGAGTCTACCTATCACAAGGTTGGAGATCGCCCACCACTAGGCACCATCTCATGACTCACACATACATTCATAGAACAAAGTATAAAAATCTTACCTCAATTATAGCATAGCAAATTTTAGATTAAAACCCACCTGATATCCGAAAATGACAAGGACACGACAAGTAATGGAACGTAGGTCGAGGCTCGACTCCTCAAACACCTACATTTAAGCGAGATAATTTATCAATAATTTATCTCACTACTCGAATTAAACATAAAACCCATGCTTAATAAAAATTAAGACTTAAGGGTTTTAATTGGATTTTTCGTGGAATTGGAACTCTCTCATTTTAGAAAAATGGGACTTGGAGAATTAAAATTGAAGTTTCGGAACTTAAAATAATTTTGCCCAAAATTTTATTATTGTAAAAATATTTTTAAAATTGAAATCGGTACGAAAAACGGCTTCCAGAACTCAAAATAGGCTGAAATGCAAACTGGGCCGGAAATAATGTTATAATCCACTTCACACCATTATTGGGCTGCATACACAAGGCATTTGGGCCGAAAAATAGGCTTTAGCAGGTTGGGGAGGACGCGGGCTGGATCTGGGCTCGCGGGCTGAGGGTGCAGAGAGGGTTCGGGCCGAGCGCGGGCCAATTGCGGGCTTTAAAGCCCGTGCGCTGGGAAGGTAGTAGTAAAATAAAAACTGCGGTCCAAAGATTTGAACCCGGGACTCCGCGATAGAGTACCGCAAATAAGACCACTGCGCCACACCTTGGTTCGAGTTCTCAATGGACAGAAAAAATTAAAAACTACAACTAAGCCTGCAGATTTGAACAGAGGATGAAATTGCGAGCAGAGTGACAACGACTTCAAACAGAGACTCAAACAAGACTCAGTCTGAACAAAAATTCGACCAATTTCGACCGGCTTCTTATTAAACGGCAGCTCGGATCGAAACGTACAAAAATAATATATTTTGAAACCGAGTTTAAAAAGTTTAATCGACAAAAATATACAAAACAATTGGCGAACGATCCCAACAACAAGATGACGGCTCGAAACGATAAAACGAGACACCGAACTTATATAAATTTTTCACAACAACGAAACGGTATTCACGTTTATGAAATCGAGAGTTCCAATCACTTCCGAAAATCCACATATAAACAAAATATACATATAAACAATTAAATGAACCAAAAACAATTCCGACTTCAAATCAACTTTCGGTAAACCGAACACATGATATATATAACATGTAATATATGAAAACGACCGTAAGAATGAGAGGATTCGAATAAGTTACCCGACTTCGGGAAACTACGAGTTATTGAACGGAAAACGGGCCCGACAGTGGGTCGAACAATCGGCTTTGGGACTCGAAATGCACGCACGGTACTGAGGCTGCTGTCCGGGACCGGTATGGCTGTTCGCGAACGGAAAACCACGAGAACCCAACGACGGCTGGCTATTGAACTCTGGAACCAACGGTTGTCGGAAATTCTTGCCGAAATCAATGGTGGGCGAGATGTTGGGGTACTCCAGCGACGAACGATTTGCTGGGCGGAATGGAGTTCCTGACTGCGAGGAAGCGCGAGAACACGACGACAGCAAGGTCCGTCGGAAACAATGGAGGTTCGCCGGATTTGCTGGTTAGCGATTTGATTTTTTTATTTTTTTTAAACAGATGCGAGAGCGAGATGATGGAGAGTCGAGTTGCTGCAACTGATATAGGCGAGAGGGAGGGATCGAGGGAGGACGTGCGTGGAAGATTTCCCACAAAATTGCAACGGATTTGATCTGACGAGGAAGATTCGGTCGCGATGAGAGAAGAAGGGGAAAAAGAACATCTCTGATCGGACATTAACAATTAATATGGGCTCAATTAAAATGGACCCAACATTTTTAATCCCAAGTGGATCAAGGATTTGAAATTGGGCCAAAATGATGAATAGGAATTTGGGCTGAAATTAATCTCAAGCTCGATAAGAAAACGCGACAACACGAATTAAATTAAAACCGGACATTATATATATATATATAATACACACAGTAATATTATTTAATAATAAACATTTAAACACATAATAACAATTAGACAATTAATAACACAATAATAATAATATAATAATAATAATAATAATCACATTAGTAAATAACAATAACAATAAAGAGGACCAATATTAACAAGGAAAAATAAATAATAACTCCAAAAATCCACGAACGAATGGGGTATTACAGTCTATCCACCTTACAAAGAATTTCGTCCTCGGAATTCGAAAATAACTAGAAAGCAATAAAAAAATACAAAGGGAACTCAAAACTCAAAGTTCGGATATCGCCTCCGAAGCTCGGCCTCATTTTCCCAAGTCGTCTCGGTCTCATCGTGTCGGCTCCACTGCACCTTCACTAAGCTCACTGCCCGGTTCCTCAGCTGCTGGACCTTCCGGTCCAAAATGGCTACCGGCACCTCCTCGTAGGTGAGGTCTCGCTCGAACTGCAGCTCGCCGAAGTCCACCACATGATCAGGATCATGCTCATACCTCCGAAGCATCGAGACATGAAACACGTCGTGTACACCTGACAAGTCTGGTGGTAAAGCCAGTCGATACGCTAAGTTTCCGACTCGATCGAGGATCTCGAACGGCCCGATATAGCGAGGTCTAAGTTTCCCCTTCTTCCCGAAGCGAATCACACCTCTCATGGGTGAAACCTTCAAGAAGACATGATCTCCCACTGCATAAACATGCTCTTGCCTCTCCCGGTCGGCATAGACCTTCTGCCTCTCCTGGGCAGACCTGATAGTCTTTCGAATCTCCTCAACTGTCGCTGCAGTACTCTGGACAAAATCCGGACCCGTAATCCTCCTCTCTCCAACCTCATCTCAATACAAAGGAGTCCGGACCTTACGTCCATACAAAGCCTCGTACGGGACCATCTTGGTTGAAGAGTGGTAGCTGTTGTTATAGGTCAGCTCGACTAGCGGAAGGGCATACTCCCAAGTCAGGCTTCGGTCCAAGACCATAACCCACAATATATCCTCCAAGTACTGGATCACACGCTCTGACTGACCATCTGTCTTGGGGTGAAAGGCTGTACTGAACTCCAACCTCGTCCCCATGGCTCGGTGCAACGTCCTCCAGAACTGGGATGTGAACTTGGCATCTCGATCCGAAACAATCTCCACGGGCACTCCATGAAGCTTAACAATGTCCTTGACGAACAATTCGGCGTAATCACTCGCCTTTATGGTCGTCCGGACTAGCAGAAAATGGGCAGACTTCGTAAGGCGATCCACTATCACCCAAATCGAATCATACCCGCTCCTCGACCTTGGCAGTCCCACTAAGAAATCCATGGTGATGCACTCCCACTTCCACAGGGGAACCTCAAGGGGCTGCAATAACCCTCTCGGTTTCTGGCGCTCAGCCTTCACATGCTGACACACCAGGCACCCATCCACGAACTTCGCTACTTGCCTCTTCATGCCTCGCCACCAGAAAGACTTCCTCAGGTCCCGATACATCTTCGTGCTACCAGGATGGATGGTGTACGGGGCACTATGGGCCTCCCTCAAAATCTCTCTCCGCAGTTCCCATACTCTCGGAACACAAAGTCTACCCTCGAAGACCAAGACCCCGTCAGATGCGACTGCGAATCCTCCAACTCTGCCGGCTTCTGACAACTCCCTCATCTGGCATAGGAAACGGTCATTCGGTTGCTCGGCGACTATCCTCTTTCGAAGAGTCGGTCCCACAACCAAAGAGGCCAACACGCCCCCGGCTGTCGAAGTCGACTCCACTGCCTCTAGCTGTAGCCGCTCGAACTCCCGAAGAAGAACATCTTGCCCGGTAAACAAGCAAGATAGCTGGCCATAACTCCTCCGGCTAAGGGCATCGACTACCACGTTAGCTTTCCCAGGGTGGTAGCTAATCGTGCAGTCGTAGTCCTTGACCAGATCAAACCACCTACGCTGCCTCATGTTTAGCTCCTTCTGAGTGAAAATGTACTTCAGGCTCTTGTGGTCGGTAAAGATCTCACACTTGCCTCCATAGAGGTAGTGCCGCCAAATCTTCAAGGCGTGGACAACTGCAGCTAACTCCAGATCATGAGTGGGGTAGTTCTGCTCGTGAGGCTTCAGCTGCCTCGAAGCATAGGCTACGACTCTCCTTTGCTGCATGAGAACACAACCCAAGCCCATCTTCGAAGCATCACTATAGATCATGAACTCCAAAGTAGGGTCAGGTATGGATAGGACGGGCACGGTAGTGAGTCTCCTCTTCAACTCCTGGAAACTCTCCTCGAATTTCTGACTCCAATCAAACCTCACGGCCTTCTTCGTAAGGTTGGTTAGTGGCTGGGCTATCTTCGAGAAGCCCTCGATAAACCTCCGGTAGTATCCTGCTAACCCCAGGAAACTACGAACATCAGCGGCACTTCTTGGCGTATCCCACTTTCTCACCGCCTCGATCTTGCTGGGATCCACCTCAATGCCTCTCGCCGTCACAATGTGGCCAAGGAACGTCACACGGTCTAACCAGAACTCGCATTTCGAGAACTTAGCGTACAGCTTCTCGCGGCGAAGAGTCTCCAGCATAATCCTTAGGTGCTGCTTGTGCTGGTCGATGCTCCGAGAATAAACCAAGATGTCGTCGATGAACACGATAACAAACTGGTCCAAGAAAGGATGAAAGACCCTATTCATAAGGTCCATAAATACTGACGGGGCATTGCTGAGTCCGAACGGCATGACTACGAACTCATAGTGACCATAACGGGTACGAAAGGCAGTCTTAGAAATATCCGACTCCCGGATTTTCAGCTGATGATAGCCAGACCGCAAATCGATCTTTGAGAAGACGCTGGCTCCTCTCAGTTGGTCGAAGAGATCCTCAATACGGGGAAGGGGGTACTTGTTCTTGACCGTAAGGGTATTCAGCTCCCGATACTCAATGCACATACGCATGGATCCGTCTTTCTTCTTCACAAATAGGACGGGTACACCCCACGGTGAAACACTCGGTCGAATAGAACCGAGCCTGAGCAATTCTTGAATCTGGGCCTTAAGCTCTTGAAGCTCCTTCAGCGCCATACGGTAAGGGGCCTTAGACACGGGGCCAGCTCCCGGTACTAAGTCAATGGTGAACTCCACCTGGCGGTCGGGTGGTCCTCCGGGAAGCTCATCGGGAAAAACATCAAGGAATTCGCAAACAATAGAAACTCGCTCCGGAGTCCGCTCGGAATCATCCTCGGACACCATAGAAACAAGATAGCCTTGGCAGCTACCATTGTAAAGGCTCTTCCTAGCTTGCATAGAAGAGATGACTCGAGGCACAGTCCTCGACTTCACCCCAAAGAATACAACTGGCTGATCAAAAAACGGGAAAGAGAGTGACTTCGCGCTCCTGGCACAGGATGTCGGCTCGATAGCAGGTGAGCCAGTCCATGCCCAAGATCACATCGAAGTCCCGCATTTCAATCACATAAACACTGGCCTCCAAAAGGTGTCCACCAATACTGACTGGAAGACTGGGAATCATAGAGTCTGAAATAATAATCTTTCCCGAGGCTAAACTAACCTCGAGAGGGTCACAAAAGCACACATTACTAATAGAGAGAGCCTCCAAGCAACGAGTAGAAATAAAAGAATGAGTGGCTCCGGTATCACATAAAGCATATACAGGCACGTTGGATATCGAAAGCATTCCGGACATAGTACCTGCGTTGTTGGCTGCCTCATCATGAGTGATGGTATACACGCGGGCCTGACCCCCAGCCCTCTGCTGGTAAGGTGGGGGTTGTCTGGGCTGCTGCTGATGGGGTGGAGGTGGAAGCTGCTGCTGCTGCTGAGGGTAGGGTGGCTGCTGCTGTGGCCTCTTCAGCTCGGGGCACATATGCGAAAAATGTCCGACACGGTGGCAATTGAAACAGTGTCTGTCGGCTGCTCGGCACTCTCCTGGCCCATGGAACTTGCCGCATTTAGGGCACCTCGGAAGCTGTCCCTGAGGGGGTCGGTCATCACGTCTCCCGAAGTTCCCTTTCTTTCTTTTCTTTTTGTTCTGATGGTAGTCGGCCTTCCTCTTGCCCGAATTAGAACCGAGCGCAACAGCTGAGATAGGCTGAATCATGGGGGTCTGCTGATAGGATGGGGCAGCCGCCCTCTGGGCATTCTGGCAAACCTCTAACTCAGTGGCTCGGCGAACCATCTCGGAGTAAGGCAGAGCTCCGGGGCCAGTCAGGGTGTAGCAAAGATCGGGGCGAAGACCATCACGGAAACGATAGGCCTTCTTCTGGTCGGTATCCACGAGCATCGGGGAAAATGCGCACATATGAGTGAAGTCGCGCTCGTAGACATCCACGGGACGGGGTCCCTGCTTGAGCTCCCAAAATTCCTTCATCATCTGGGCACGGTGAGCCTCTGGGTAATACTTGTCCTTGACTATAGTAACCATCTGGTCCCAAGTCAATGCATCCCTCTCAGCACGAGGATGAAGCCTCAAATAGTCATTCCACCAAGTCCTAGCATCTCCGGTCATCATGAACGAGGCACAACAGATTTTCACCTCATCAGTGGTGAACAACAGATCAAAGATACTCTCCAGCTGCTGAAGCCATTCAGCCACAGCTTCGGGGCCCTCAAATCCGCTGAACACCGGAGGAAGCATGTTACGGAAATCGATCACAGCTTGGGTAATGGGATCTCTACCCGGAGCATGCTGATGAGGAGGAGGAGGAGGCGGGGGAGGTGGTTGCTGCTGATAGCTATTGCGGGTTTGACGAGCCATTTCTCTACATTGAAAAATGGGCCGCAAAGATTTAGCACAAAATAAAAGAAGTCTAGAGTTCGACCCTAGAGTTCACATTTTAAAGGTGGGTAAAACCTAACCCCAAATATTAGCATTACACCACTCAAGTATATACCAATACTTGTTTAAAACATACCTTAAGTAGTGCGGAATGACGAGACGAGTGGTCAACACACAAGATCACTTCACATAATCACTTAATCACATATAAACCAGTCTACAGAAACGCAGGCTGGCTTTGATACCAAACAGTAACGCCCCAAAGATTTTTAAAGACAATTCCGGACTTATCCAAAAATCTTGTTTTAAAATTTCGAAAACCATTTATCGATTCATGAAACATTTGGCGTTACTTGAGAACTTTTCAAAGTTAAACACATAATCAGCATAAGGGAAACGAGAATATTCAACATAATTCAAGTTCCAAGACTAGATTTCAACATATCTAGTAATAGGATTGTCAACATAATCCAAACTGATAAAGATATTCCACATGGTTCAATAGTTCAACCGATCCCGAAAGCAATAGGGATGAATAACAAAGTCTGATAATCTCAACATAAATATCAAAGCATGCGGAAGCAATAAAAGCAATAATAATGTTTGACCACCCACTCGTCTTTAGTCTCGTCATGCCCAACACGTGCTTAACCTGCATCAATGAAGAGCAGGTGGGGATAAGCACAAATATAAACGAGGTGCTCACCACTATGCATAATATATTGGTAAGAAGCCTATACTAGAGTCATATGCAAGTACATGGTCAAAAGACATAACACACCACTCTCCTACTCATCACTATACTCATGTGCACACCTATCAAAAGCCGCCAGGGGTAAGCCCAAACTCGTCAGCGGGAGTATAGTCGTGCCGAGGTTCAACATCAACGGTCACGGCCCATCGACTAGGCTAAAATGAGTCTACCTATCACAAGGTTGGAGATCGCCCACCACTAGGTACCGTCTCATGACTCACACATACATTCATAGAACAAAGTATAAAAATCTTACCTCAATTATAGCATAGCAAATTTTGGATTAAAACCCACCTGATATCCGAAAATGACAAGGACACGACAAGTAATGGAACGTAGGTCGAGGCTCGACTCCTCAAACACCTACATTTAAGCGAGATAATTTATCAATCATTTATCTCACTACTCGAATTAAACATAAAACCCATGCTTAATAAAAATTAAGACTTAAGGGTTTTAATTGGATTTTTCGTGGACTTGGAGCTCTCTCATTTTAGAAAAATGGGACTCGGAGAATTAAAATTGAAGTTTCGGAACTTAATAATTTTTCCCAAAATTTTATTATTTTAAAAATTTTTTTAAAATTGAAATCGGTACGAAAAACAGCTTCCGAAACTCAAAATAGGCTAAAATGCAAACTGGGCCGGAAATAATGTTATAATCCACTTCACACCATTATTGGGCTGCATACACAAGGCATTTGGGCCGAAAAATAGGCTTTAGCAGGTTGGGGAGGACGCGGGCTGGATCTGGGCTCGCGGGCTGAGGGTGCAGAGAGGGTTCGGGCCGAGCGCGGGCCAATTGCGGGCTTTAAAGCCCGTGCGCTGGGAAGGTAGTAGTAAAATAAAAACTGCGGTCCAAAGATTTGAACCCGGGACTCCGCGATAGAGTACCGCACATAAGACCACTGCGCCACACCTTGGTTCGAGTTCTCAATGGACAGGAAAAATTAAAAACTACAACTAAGCCTGTAGATTTGAACAGAGGATGAAATTGCGAGCAGAGTGACAGCGACTTCAAACAGAGACTCAAACAAGACTCAGTCTGAACAAAAATTCGACCAATTTCGACCGGCTTCATATTAAACGGCAGCTGGGATCGAAACGTACAAAAATAATATATTTTGAAACCGAGTTTAAAAAGTTTGAACGACAAAAATAATACAAAACAATTGACGAACGATCCAAACAACAAGACGACGGCTCGAAACGATAAAACGAGACACCGAACTTATATAAATTTTTCACAGCAACGAAACGGTATTCACGTTTATGAAATCGAGAGTTCCAATCACTTCCGAAAATCCACATATAAACGAAATATACATATAAACAATTAAATGAACCAAAAACAATTCCGACTTCAAATCAACTTTCGGTAAACCGAACACATGATATATATAACATGTAATATATGAAAACGACCGTAAGAACGAGAGGATTCGAATAAGTTACCCGAATTCGGGAAACTACGAGTTATTGAACGGAAAACGGGCCCGACAGCGGGTCGAACAATCGGCTTTGGGACTCGAAATGCACGCACGGGACTGAGGCTGCTGTCCGGGACCGGTATGGCTGTTCGCGAACGGAAAACCACGAGAACCCAACGACGGCTGGCTACTGAACTCTGGAACCAACGGTTGTCGGAAATTCTTGCCGAAATCAATGGTGGGCGAGATGTTGGGGTACTCCGGCGACGAACGATTTGCTGGGCGGAATGGAGTTCCTTACTGCGAGGAAGCGCGAGAACACGACGACAGCAAGGTCCGTCGGAAACAATGGAGGTTCGCCGGATTTGCTGGTTAGCGATTTGATTTTTTTTTTTTAAACAGATGCGAGGGCGAGATGATGGAGAGTCGAGTTGCTGCAACTGATATAGGCGAGAGGGAGGGATCGAGGGAGGACGTGCGTGGAAGATTTCCCACAAAATCGCAACGGATTTGATCTGACGAGGAAGATTCGATCGCGATGAGAGAAGAAGGGGAAAAAGAACATATCTGATCGGACATTAACAATTAATATGGGCTCAATTAAAATGGACCCAACATTTTTAATCCCAAGTGGATCAAGGATTTGAAATTAGGCCAAAATGATGAATAGGAATTTGGGCTGAAATTAATCTCAAGCTCGATAAGAAAACGCGACCACACGAATTAAATTAAAACCGGACATTATATATATATATATATATATATATATATAATACACACAGTAATATTATTTAATAATAAACATTTAAACACATAATAACAATTAGACAATTAATAACATAATAATAATAATAATAATAATAAT
>CACSLK010027388.1:2229083-2243512 GCA_902706635.1 Striga hermonthica | reverse complement strand
TCTTTTTCTGATTCTGTTTTAGTATTAAAGAACGTTTTGTACGTGCCGAGTTTTCAGAAGAATTTAATTTCGGTTTCGAAGCTGTTTTTGGATGGATATTCAGTTATTTTTAATGACAATGTTGTTATTATGAGAAATAACTCTTTTATCTATTATGGCATGTTGGTTAACAATCTTTATACTATTACTTTTGCATATCATACTGTGACTGAGGCTCGTGGATCTTCATCACTAAACAAGAGAAAGGAACCTTCTCAGTCGAATCAGACATATCTTTGGCACCTAAGGTTGGGTCATGTCAATCTAAGGAGGATCCATAGGCTGGTAGGTAATGGCTTCTTGGAATCTTTCCAAGTTAAACAATTTCCAGTCTGCGAATCCTGTTTAGAAGGCAAGATGACTTCTAGGGCCTTTAAGGCCAAGGGGAATAGGTCCAATGATGTGTTGGAATTGATTCACTCTGGTTTGTGTGGGCCTATGTCTATTCAAGATAGAGGTGGTTTTGAGTATTTCGTTACTTTCATTGACGATTACTCAAGATATGGGTACATTTACTTGATGCACCGCAAGTCTGAATGCTTTGACAAGTTCAGAGAATTCAAGGTAGAAGCGGAGAACCGTCAAGGGAAAATTATCAAGTCACTGCGATCTGATCATGGTGGCGAATACCTTCGCAATGAATTTAGGCAATACTTATTAGAGAATGGGATTACATCCCAGCTGACTGCGCCTGGTACTCCCCAATTGAATGGCGTAGCAGAGAGAAGGAATAGGACTCTGTTGGAAATGGTGAGATCGATGATGAGCTATGCTTAATGACCTACCTCGTTTTGGGGATATGACTTGGAAACGGCGGCGTACCTTCTTAACTTTGTACCTTCTGAATCAGTTCTAAAAACTCCAATAGAATTGTGGTTCGGGCGCAAGCCCAGTTTAAACCACATTCGGATTTGGGGCTGCCCAGCACATGTGTTGGATAAGGAAGCTGATAAGTTGGCACCTAGAACTGAAGTACGACTATTTGTAGGTTACCTAAAGGGAACGAGAGGTGGTTACTTTTATAGTCCTAAAGATCAGAGGGTAGTGGTTAGCACCAATGCCCGATTTTTAGAGGATGACTATATGAGTGAGCATAAGTCCAAGAGTGAGATTATTCTCAAAGAGTTGAGGGCAGACAATGGCATACCGAGTGTGCAAAAGGATATACCACAAGAGACTGCACAACGTGTTGACTCTGATGTATTTACACCTGAATTGCCTCGTCGTAGTGGGAGGGTTGTTCGTCAGCCCGATCGTTTCATGTTTGTGGGAGAGTCTTCAGACTTGATCCCAAGTGAGGAGCATGATAGTGATTCCTGGACCTACAATGAGGCAATCCAAGATGTAGATGCAGATTCTTGGCAAAAATCTATGGATTCTGAGATTGAATCTATAGATGCTATAGATGTATACGACCTTAGGGACCTTCCTGAAGGCAAGAAAGCCACTGGGTGAAAATGGGTCTATAGGCGTAAGAGAGGATCTGACGGGAAGGTTATTTCCTTCAAAGCACGGCTGGTTGCGAAGGGTTTCATTCAGAAAGAGGGAATCGATTATGATGAGACCTTCTCACCGGTAACCATGCTTAAGTCGATCCGGATTCTCTTATCCATAGCAAGTCACATGGACTATGAGGTTTGGCAAATGGATGTCAAGACATATTTCCTTAACAAAAGCTTGGATGGAGACATCTATATGCAGCAACCCGAGGGTTATGTGAAGAAAGGCCAAGAGCATCGAGTATGGAAGCTAAAGAAGTCTCTTTATGGACTAAAACAAGCTTCTAGGTCTTAGAATATTCGTTTTGACGAGGTGATCAAGTCCTATGGATTTGATCAATGTCAAGACGAAAGTTGTGTATATAAAAAGAGCAACAGAAACGTAGTGGTATTCTTAATACTATACGCAGATGATATTCTTCTCATCGGCAACGATGTCAAGATTTTGGCAGACGTAAAGGTATGGCTTTCAGAACAGTTTCAAATGAAGGACTTGGGTGAGGCATCATACATTCTTGGAATCAAGGTCATTCGTGATAGGAAGAAAAGAATGTTGTGTCTATCTCAAGCTGCTTACATTGATACTGTGATTGCTCGTTTTAGCATGAAGAACTCCAAGAGAGGGTTGCTACCTTTTCGGCATGGAGTTTCTCTATCTAAGGATATGTGTCCGAAGACACAAAAGGAGATAGAGGAAATGGTTAAGGTTCCTTATGCTTCGGTTGTAGGAAGCCTTATGTATGCCATGTTGTGCACGATACCTGATATTTGCTATGCGGTTGGCATGGTTGCGAGATATCAGTCTAACCCTGGTCAAGGACACTGGACTGCGGTAAAGCATATTCTCAAGTATCTGAAAAGAACTCGGGATTATATGCTTGTTTACCAGTCAGACGGTCTAACTCCTTTGGGTTACACAGATTCTGATTTCCAAGATGATTGAGATAAGAGAAAGTCGACCTCGGGTTATGTGTTTATGATGGGAGGCGGAGCGATCTCATGGAAGAGTGTGAAGCAGAAATGCATCGCGGATTCTACCATGGAAGCCGAATACGTTGCTGCTTCAGAAGCAACAAAGGAGGCTGTTTGGCTCAGGATCTTCTTACTCGACTTAGGGGTATTTTTGAGTGTGCCTAGGTGTATCATAATTTATTGTGACAACGCCGGTGCAGTCGCAAACTTGAGAGAACCCCACGCACATAAGGCCAGTAAACACATCGAGAGAAAGTACCACGTTATACGAGAGATCGTGAAACGAGGAGATGTAGTTGTGACAAAGATAGCATCGTTGGATAACCTAGCTGATCCTTTCACGAAGACTCTAACTGTCAATTTCTTCGAGAAACACGTAGAGGGTCTTGGTTTACGATGTGTGGCAGCTAGACTTTGAGTATAAGTGGGAGAATTGTTATGACATGTGTGTATATACTAAAAGTTTAGCTTTAGTATATGTGGGAGATTGTTGGGGTATACAGTAAAGCAAACTTTTATGTGAGCTTTTCGATTGTATTTATTCGATTTCCCATTCGACTGAAATAAATGTTTTCACATTGTTGCATTCTTTATGATTGCGTGTATGCTAAATGTCCAATTATCTTATATTGTAGACAATGTGGTGTGTTAGTAGTCACACAAGAGATTACATTATCGGTCCCTTATAAGATTTAAATGGTATTCACAACTGAGATAGTTATGGACATGACTATCGGTTTAGGTCGTAGTATAAACTGGATATAGCTTGTCTTGGCTATTGGCTTATACTACTGCGCTGCGTCGCATTGAATGGATCACAATTGAGACGTGTTCTTCTGTTCTGACTATCATGAAGAACCTAGGTCTCGGTGACTCTACTAATTCTTAACCCTAATTATGATACTTAGATATGTGGGATATTTCTTTGTTACTTTGATTTACCATGGGTGAGAGCCAAGTATTGGTTCAATATGCTCTGTATCTTGGGTAACAACATTATCTGCATGATATCTATTTATTGGCATTAGGGCACCGTGTCCTGGACATCCAGGTTGATGACGTCCCCTTAAGAAACTCATAAGGATTATCGTATAAACCCTGCAGGTGGATTTAATCCGTACGATAATAAGGTTGAGTGGTACTACTTAAGGAATAAAAGATATTGATTTAATTAAAGCAGTCAGAAGCTTTAATAATTAATGGACGTGCGATATCTTAAACATGGGGAATTATATGGAGTATAATAGAAGCCCTGATTCATTTCGGGATAGGACGGGAGTGCAATAATAATTCTCTAGTGGAATGAATTAATATATACAGGCCAAATTGTGTTCTGGGCTGAACATAAGAATTTGGGCCTGTAGGGAGCCCAAACCCTATACCTTCTAAGAGATCCCTAGTCTGGCCCAAGGACTCTATAAAAGGAGGGCTTGCACACGTTCTTGAACCCTAAGAAACTGATCACGTCTTTAGCCACCACAGAAAACGTGGAAGAGGAAGGAAACGTGAGGGGTTCAGAGAAGAACAAAGGCAATCCGCTCCTTGCTGCCGTTTGGAGGATCGTCGTCCATCCAGCGTCCAAACGTGGTCGGGACACAGAGTAGAAGATCGCTCAGATCGAATCAAAGCCTTGAAGAAAGGTATTTCTCTGTTCATACTTTAGGAGCATGGTTAGGGTAATTCGAAATCATGTATGTATGTGTTTGGTTTCCGATATCGATCTGTTGGAAGGACCGCCTCGTCGGCGTGTTCCAGCAGAGACAACCCCAGCAGTAGCAGCGCGGGAGACAGCAGGCCCGTGTCTATGCCGTCGATCAGGCCGAAGCAGAGCAGCACCCAGGTACCATGTCTGGGATGATTATTCTAAATGATGTTCCTGTTTTTGCCTTATTCGACACCGGAGTGACTCATTCATTCATATCACACCGATGTCCTGATGCCATTGGGGTTCGTTCTGTCAGCAGTGTCGATCCTCTCAAGGTGAGTTTAGCCTCGGGAAGAAAGATAGTGACTAATGCCAAAGCTGAGAGTCTTAGCCTTTTCGTCGGCGGCTGTATCTTGAATACCGACGCATACGTTATCGAGATAAGGGATTTTGACCTCATTCTCGGTATGGACTGGCTAACCCATTTTCGTGCAGGTATCTGTTGTCACGGCCAGGAGATTACCCTTCATCTTTTGGAGGACGACCAGATTACTTTCTTCGGTACCAGGACTCGTGCTCTACCTCATATCATTTCCATGGCGAAAGCCAGAAAGATCTTACGACGAGGTGATTACCTGGGGTACCTAGTGAGCCTTGTCGGAGATGAACCAAAAACACAGAAACCTCACGACATTTCTATCGTTCTTGAGTTTGTGAATGTGTTTTCAGATCAACTTCCAGGCAGACCGCCCAGCCGGCAAGTGGAGTTTTCTATTGATCTTATACCAGGAGCTGGACCAATCTCCAAGGCGCCGTACAGAATGTCACCTATGGAATTACAGGAGTTAAAGACTCAGATCCAGGAGTTGCTGAAACTCGATTTTATTCGAACGAATGTTTCACCATGGGGAGCACCGTTCTATTCGTCAAGAAGAAGGACGGTTCTATGCGTATGTGTATTTATTACCGAGATTTTAACCAATGAATAGTAAAGAACAAATATCTGCTTCCCAGAATTGACGACTTGTTCGACCAGCTGAGGGGAGCCTGTGTATTTTCTAAGATCGATTTACGATCAGGTTACCACCAGTTGAAGATCAAGGATTCAGATATCGCCAAAACAACTTTCCGAACCAGATACGGTCATTACGAGTTCGTAGTTATGTCGTTCGGTCTCAGCAACGCCCCAGCGGTGTTCATGGACTTGATGAACCGTGTATTCCATCCATTCCTAGATCAATTTGTTATCGTGTTCATTGATGACATTTTGATTTATTCCAGAAGCCAGAATGAGCATGAAGAGCATCTGAGGGTTGTTCTTGAGACCCTTAGACGAGAAAAACTATATGCTAAGTTCTCTAAATGTGAATTTTTGCTGTAGCGAGTGGCTTTTCTTGGCCACATTATTACTCAGGCAGGTATTGAAGTTGATCCATCAAATATTGCCGCAGTTCAAGAACTGGTCAGCACCAAAGAATCCGTCCGAGGTTCGTAGTTTCCTCGGCCTAGTAGGTATCGCAGATTTGTTAAGGGATTTTCGAAGATTGCCCTCCCTTTGTTCCCAGTTGACGAGGAAGTCTGTGAAGTTCTAATGGATAGATCGTTGTGAGTCGAGATTCCAGGAGTTCAAGAAGAGGCTTACGACGGCACCGCTGCTGACTATTCTGGATCCTTCTCGTAGTTTCACCATCTTTATTGATGCTTCGAGACAGGGTTTTGGGTGTGTACTTATGCAGGATGGCCAAGTTGTAGCATATGCTTCACGTCAGTTGAAGTTCCATGAGCAGAACTATCCTACGCACGACTTGAAGTTAGCTGCGGTGGTACACGCACTTAAGATATGGCGGTAGTATTTATATGGCAGTCGGTGCGAGATTTATACCGATCACAAGAGTCTGCAGTACATTTTCACGCAAAAATAGCTCAACATGCGTCAGCGATGTTGGTTGGAGCTTTTTAAAGATTACAACTGCACGATTCAGTATCATCCAGGGAAGGCAAACATTATAGCTAATGCCCTAAGCCGAAAGGTAAAGGGTGAATTGACTTGTTCTATCACTCAGCAGAGCCTACTTGTCCGAGACTTTGCCCGAATTTACATTCAGGTCATCGAGTCACTTCCTGTAGAGATCACGGGGAGTGTCAGTTCGATGCAGATTCAGCCCGCTTTGAGAGATAGAAGCCATCTGGAGCAGGCTTTTGACTAGATTGTTCGTGCTATTGAGGCCAAAGTTCACGCCGGAGGAGTCGAAGGCTTTTCCCGAGGAGATGGAGCCTTGGAGTTCAAAGGAAGGATCGTAGTGCCAAAAGTCGAGGCTTTGCTGAAGGAGATATTGACTGAGGCACACACCCCGCCTTATATAGCTCACCCCGACAGCACAAAGGTGTACCACAACTTGAAAAGGTCTTTTTGGTGGCAGGGAATGAAGAAAGACGTAGCCAATTTTGTGAAGAAGTGTTTGGTCTGCCAGCAAGTTAAGGCCGAGCAAAAGAGTCCGTTGGGCCTTCTACAACCACTTGAGATTCCGAAGTGGAAATGGGAGGAAGTCACGATGGATATCGTTACAGGGCTACTCATGTCGTCCGAGCATCACGATGCGATTTGGGTAGTAGTGGATAGATTGACGAAAGTCACACATTTCCTACCTGTGATGATGACTATGTCGATGGAGAAGTTGGCTGAGATTTATACCCGTGGGATCATTCGACTCCACGGAGTGCTCGTTCATATTGTGTCAGATCGAGATCCCAGATTTACCAGTAGGTTCTGGGAGAGTTTACACGAGGCGATGGGCACGCAGTTACAGTTCAGTTCGACTTACCATCCAGAGACAGACGGTCAATTAGAGAAGACCCTCCAGACGCTCGAGGATATGCTTCGAGCTTTGGTCCTAGACAGAGGTGCCAAGTGGGAGTCAATTTTGCCATTAGTCGAGTTCGCCTATAACAACAGTTATCAGGCGTCGATCCAGATGGCTCCTTACGAAGCACTTTATGGTCGTAAATTCCGATCACCCCTTTATTGGGACGATGTTGGCAAACGTCAAGTACTCGGTCCGAAGATGATCGAACAAAAGGTTGAGAAGGTAGAGTTGATCAGGCAGAGGCTTAAGACAGCTCAGAGTCGGCAGAAATCATCAGCCGACAAGCACAAACGAGATATCCAGTTCGAGGTCGAAGAACGAGCCTTTTTGAGAGTTCGTCCATTCTGAGGGATCATTCGATTCTGGGAGACAGGAAAGTTACATCCTCGTTTCATCAGCCCGTTCGAAGTTCTCGAGCGAGTGGGCGAAGTAGCCTATCGTTTAGCTTTGCCTCCTGAGCTATCCAATGTGCATAATGTTTTTCATGTATCTATGTTACAGAAATACGTGTACGATCCAGATCATATTTTTCAGCATAGTAAGATCCAGCTTCAGCTAGATTTATCGTACGAGGAACAGCCGGTAGCAGTTTTGGACCGTAGGGTTCTTCGGCTCTGGAAATGAGATATTCCCCTCGTACGTATATGATGGAATCGCCACGGTGAATCCGATGCCACTTGGGAACGTGAAGCCGACATTAGAGCTCGTTTTCCTGATTTTAGATTTTGATGTATATACTCTCTCTGTATTCTGTATATATGTCCAGTTTTCGTACTTCCGAGGAAGAAATATTTTAAGGAGGGTAGATTGTAATATCCCAGTTTGTTATTAATAAAAGTGATGTATTTCCTTTTGTTAATATTGCTCATTTCATCTTTCGAGCCAGTAAGTTCGACTTTAAGTCGAAAATCTATTCGATTGAATTTGTTTTCAATAACCGAATTAGTTTCGATAATTGGTTCCTGAAACATTTATTTTATAAACGAACATTACTAGTCGGGATTAATTATTTCAAATCAAGAATATTCGAATTAATTTTTGAAGTCGAATTCCGGCCGAAATCGAGTAAATTCGGTCAAGATTAAATGTTAAGCCAAGGTATACTAAGTCTAAGTTCATGTTAAGCATCACATTTTCTAAGTAAGGATCAAGTAACAAGTGTTGCTAGTATTTGGCCTAAGTCATGCAAGCACACCGTGCATTGTCGCACGCACTTACGCGCGTCGGGCATAGCGTTACCGTGAGCAACGCACGCCATTTGTAACACCCCGAGTTTTATTAATAAAGGAAAATATTAGCTTTTAATGTTAAGCTAGCCTTTGTTAATAAATAATCATGTTCATGTTCAAAGTTCAAGTGATTCAACCGGTTATATTCCAAGTTCGATTATTAGTCGATATGTTATTCGATTTGATAATCGAATAGGTTTTCAGATTTAATTCCGATTCATTTAATTAGTTAATGAGTTCGGAATTAATAAATCAAGTTGACGAACTATTCGAAATATTAATGTTTGGATTAATCGTCTAAGTCAAGAATATTCTAATTAAGTTTCGAGGTCAAGTTATAACCGAAAACGAGTATGTTCGGTTAAGGTTACTATATATGAACGTCGTCGTTTCTATACAGCGACGCGTTCACACTTGGTACACCGTCCATCATTAGTTTATGTTTAAGCAATCGTCGTTAAACATTGCTTAATTAACTTAATTATGTTTAAGCTACTTAATTAAGATTAGCTAAAAGATAATCATGATTAGCTTAATGTTAATGATGATTAATTATCAATAATGAGGATTAGTTTAAGGATAATCATGCTTAAAGGTAACCATGTTTAGCTTAGCACATAAGCACGCTTAGCATGCCTTAGTCACCATTAGTTATCTATCATGGTGTTTATGGAAGCTAAGTGCCGAGAGTAGAAAGTCCTCAATTTCACGTGCATTACTATCATTATATGGACACATGTTAAGCTAGTAGCTATTTGAGTTATGACGAAGTTAGAGGGATGGTGAGTAGGCATCCAAAGGGCTACCTTAGGCCATCTTCACGCGGCAAGTGGTGTGCGCCTATTGGCTACACCCTTAACTTTGCCTTCTCCAAATTTCCTCTCGGTTTGTTTGGCTTATTAAAGTCAGAAGTCATGATATAAACTCAGCTTATATATCCGCTAACCATCCACCAAAAACGTAAGCAAGTTCATGATCAATAAACACACGCTCACGGTCGATGTTCCGCACACACTCGGAGACGAGAAATCACGCATAATTTATGAGATTCTACGAGTATATGAGGAGGTAATCCTATTCTTAACCTTCTCTCATGTTAGTAATATCATGTTAAGTTCAGATTAGGTAACTTATGACAAGATATTCTTAACCTTCTCTCATGTACACTATCATGTTATTTTCCATTGAGGTCACAGTGGATCGAGTAATTCATATTTAATTGGTTAGCTGAGATTATTTTATGGGTAGTTAAGTCAAGTCAGTCGGTAGAAGTTCATGTTTAATCGAGGGAACGGCCTAACGCCGGTCACGTGCGTACGGTGCGAACACCTCGACGTTGTTCAAGTTCATCGGATGAAGTTCATGAATTTTGGGTTAAAATCAGTAAGTATAGTAATGTTATGTTTAAATATGTGGAATCATGTTAGTATTGCCGGAGGAAGTCGCCGGACGGCCGACGAAGGTCGGACGTACTTGCGCTGTCCGCACATAGCGGCCGCAGCGTACCGGTGGGTGTGTGGGTGCGAGGTGATGCGCGGTATAGCGCCGCGTGAGGCCAGTACCCGCAACAGGTGACTGTTGGCGATGCGCTTGCGCACGCCAACACCCAGTTATGCACGCCAGCGTGCGGTAACGCATGCCAGCGCACAGTATCACGCGTCAATGGCCTCGGCAGCGTCCAAATGAGCCGCACGAGTAGCCAGCGCAGCGGGTGACGCCTGTAGCGCCCGCACAGCGCCAGTCAGCAACCCAGCATTCAGTTAACCGTCGGCAGTGCACAGCAAGCACCCGATGGTCATGACCATTGCACGCGGCATGCACGCTAGTACCCGGCGTAGTGTGTACGATGCACCAATTCACGTTAGTCACGCCGGCCGTGCCCAGTGGCTGCCAGCGTGCATACCAGCTCATGTTCACGTACAGTTTGCGTCCAGCAGCCAGTGCCCACGGCCAGTCCAGGCAGCATCCGTGCACGCGGCCTTGGTGGGTCCGTTGGCCGAGTCAGTTGCCGACCGACCGATCCGAGCAGACCGGCGGTCCGGCCAGACCAGTTTAAAACAGTTCAAACCGGTTTCTTCATATTTTATTAGATTAAGTCCCGGTTCATGATTTCAGTGCCATTTTCAGTTAAATTTCAAGTCCAGTCCAGTTCAGTAAATTCATGTTTGTCCAGTTCCGAGTTTATTCAGTTCCGATTGTACCGGTTAAATTCAGATATAATGTTAAAGTCCAGTAGAGCATCTTAACATATTAATCAATTATTTTATCAGTCTGAGCATAGTATTTAGTAATTGTTTATATTATTTTTCAGTTTGTTCAGGATCCAAATATCAGCACTTACATTTTCAAACCAGCAGTTCAGGTAGGGATTCAGACTGGGTATTACATTGGTTATAATTGCTCTATCATGTTTTAAAGTATGTATATGAGATATCCACTTTGGGTGGAGGCGCAGTAGCCTTAATTGCCCATCCAGAGTTCTGGTGGAGGCACAGTAGCCTTAATTGCCCATCAGAGTGTGCACATGGCAGTTCAGTTCAGTTCAGTACAGACCTCGTGTCTAGAGTTTACAGTTCACAATTTACTTATATATACCTGCAGCCATGATATTGATATTATTATTAATGTTTACTTTAGTATGAGTTTCTGCGGAGTACAGTGTTTTTAGTACTCACGCTCCCACTATTATCATGTTTTTTAGGTCATGAAGTCGGGACGGAGGAGTGACATGACGGAGCTGTTTGGGACTATGCTTATAAAGTTTAAATTACCTAAGCTTTATGCTTATAAAGCTTATATTATGTTTTGTACAGTTTGAATTTGGCATAGCAGTGTCGTTGCTATTTTCAGATAACTTCTTTTCACGATCACGGTACTGCTATCCAACTTCACCACTACAGTTTCCGCTGATGTTTTACTGTTTGTCATTCTTAGTCAAATGAATCAGTCGGCGAACTGTTAGTTGGTTTTAAAAACCAAAAGTCCAGATTTTTCAGTCAGTTACGTATTTTAGTAACACTTCGAATCAGTACTTCGCAATGTAAAATGTTTTAGATTTTGAATGTAATTGCGAAAAGTGCGCTCTGATTTTTATGGAAAGACGGGGTGTTATAGTTGGTATCAGAGCACATTTTTGTGTATCTGAACACTTTACGAGTCAGAAAGTTTTAGAAAAACCCGAACACGTCACGCTCACGCCTCGCCGACTACCAGGTAAGTGCTGATTAAGTTTTAAATTATAAACAATTTACTATTTCTATGCTCAGAAATTTCTCAGTTACGGTATAGTTAAGATGCTCGAATCATGTTCATGATCAGTAGTCAGTATACTCGGGATTCTATATCAGTATTCCGCCAGTCATGTTTAGCAACTCGTCAAGAAATTTGTGTACTTTATTGATCAGCTTCAATAAAGTTATTAATAAGAATGTCTGGATCAGAATTCAGAACCTTAGAAGGGGCTAAGATTGAGAACTCTAGATTAAATTCTAGATTTATTAAGGTCGAGTTTACGTCTCGTCAAGAGATTTGTAAACATTATGTTATACAAATCTTAGCAATTCAGTTCCTCAGATATTTTCTAACGAAAATTTCTGTTTTGCCAACCAGTTGGCACATTCCAAGAAAGAATTCCTTGAGTAAGATCAGGGAATAAGTTCAATTTTCCTAAGTCAAGTCAGTAAATCATGATCAAGGTACGATTTTTCATACTAAAGGTTGTTAAAATTTTCAAGTTATTGTCAAAGTAACGGTTTCCAGTGTATAAGAGTCAATAAGTTCGGGTTACCATGGAGGCTTGAAATAAGAGCCATTAAGCCGGGTATACCATGGAGACTTGAAGCTGAGACCGGAGCAGTACAGTCTCAGAAAGTAACAACCTTTAGAGTCAGCTAAACCGGGTATATTACCAGTTAGATACTCTGAGTTTAGTTGACAAAGTTCAAGATCAGTTATTTATTCAGTACTTGCGGGACCAGTTGATACTGGAGCAGCCCTACATAGTACAAAGTCGTGAGTCAATGTTCACGATTTAAAGACAATGTTCATGTATTAAGGTCGATGTATAATAGTTGTTCAGCCGGGTTAAAGTGGAGGTCGGTAATACAGACTATTAGTCCAGTTTTACCTGGAAACTTGAAGTCGCACCTTATTAAATCAAGTAAGTCAGTAAATGTCATGTTCCAAATTCCGAGGTGACCATTTAGTTGTCTCAGAATAGCTTTCAGAGTTCAGATAAAGAATGATTCAGTCATGTAAAAGTCAAGTCCTGGATATTCAGTTATGTGAATGTTCAGGCTAGCTATGTTAAGTCAAGGATGGTCTGTCTAATAAGACAAGACTTATCATTTAAGTTCGTAGTATACTACCAAAATGGGACACGGGTCGTGACACGGTCCGTTGACACTGGTAAAAAAAAAATCCCAGACATGTGACACGGGTCGTGACACGGCCATTTTGGCCGTGTCGTCGACCGTGTCACCCTAACAGAAAGCTCAAGCCTCAGAACCTGCGACACGGGTGTAGACACGGCCATTTTGGTCGTGTCACGACCCGTGTCAAGTAAAAAAAAAATAAAAAATAAAAATACCAGTGACGCGACACGACCAGCGACACGGGCTCGTTGGCCGTGTCACGGCCCGTGTCGCGTCAACAGAGCCTTTAAAACACAAATTCTTCTTCACTTTTACTTAGAAAATTTTCGAACTCTTTCTCCTAAAAAACCTAATACCGAAATCCTTTCCTTGATTATGCAATTCTAAGGCATCTTCCTACTTGATTGTGCATCATAATCGTTTACTTGCATCCACACGTCCGTAATTGTGCAATTGTTGCTCTCTTTTTCGAACTCAAGGTAAGATTTCGAACTCCCTTTCTAGGTATGCTCGGATTTGTCTTTAATTTCACGAAATTGATATGTGTTTGGGTTGATTGTTTATCTTGATGATGTTTATTGTGTTAATTGATGTTGAGGTGCTCGTATATGTTGAATTTGTTGAGTTGAGTTGACGAGTTTGGTTGGAGCATATTATCGAACATGTGGTGGGCAACATTGAATTCGAATTTCGTGTTGATATGTGCTTGAATTGTGGTTTGAATTTGATTTTGATGATTCGGTAGGATGCTTTGATTATTATGTGAGTTGTTTAGAAGATGATGGAAGATATTTGGTAGTAAAAGAGAATTATTTTGATAGAGATAGGGTTGATGTTATATTTGAATGAAATTGTTGGTTGTTGAATTGGATTATTGTTGTTTTGTCTCAGGATATGTCGAATCGTGGAGGAAAAGGCCGTGGACGAGGTTCGGATGCCAACCCTATTCCGGGGGTGGCTATACAACTGGCCATGTTTGCCGTTCGATTGAAGTCACACGAGGAGAGGGCACGGTGGAAAAATCTTTCGAATTTGAGGATGGTTGCGACGAGATATATTGATGATGAGGCCCTTGTTACTCTCGGCCTATATGATGATGTGATGATGCTTTTGGAGGCCGAGATGAGAGGCGTACGAGCAGACCAGAGGGAGATGATGGCGATGATTCGCCAGATGCACCAGTGGCACATGGATGAGGGCCATTTTGGCCCGCCACCTCAGTGAGGTTTTGTGAGTGTTTCTTGATCCTTTGCTATGAATTTCTATTCTCTCCTTGTTTTTCATAGAATTTCATTTAAGTTTGGGGGAGTCATTTTTAAAGCTCGTAGTATACGGGCTATATTTAAGTTCGCCTATATAATACGGGCTATATTTAAGTTCGTACGGGCTATATTTAAGTTCGTAGTATACGGACTTAAATGAATTTCATTTAAGTTCGCCTATATTTTTAAAGCTCTACCGCAAGTGTACGGCTTTGCTCGTAGTATGTGGCAAGCAAGGTCGTATCCCAAGAGACCAAACAACCAATTAATCAAGTACTAGATTATGATAGTGCCAATTTTATTTAGACGACCGAATATAAGATTGATTAACTAAACTAAGCAAATAAATCAAAAGATAAGAAAGCAATAACAAGAAAACAACGAGACAAACACTTAAGAAGAATATATGGGAATGATAGATTCTAAGACTATGGGTTCAATTAACAGTTGGGTTCCTTCAGATATATCACAATTAACTATTTTCTTTATTTACCCTATAAGATGATCACGAAATTAGCCTATCGTCCCTCTCGAGATCGATAAAAC
>CACSLK010027388.1:2203164-2218685 GCA_902706635.1 Striga hermonthica | reverse complement strand
TCTTTTTTCTTTTGTTGATGAGTCGTCTCATCTTTATTCTCGAATCGTCATGTCGATGATTCACGTGATTTGACTAGGGCGCTTGTGGTTCAACCTTATCACTTAAGAACATTTCCCGAGCATATCCTTTATCATTATTTTGAATTTCGAACTTTTGAATTGGGACCTGGCACGCCGCCTCACGTTTTCCTTTGCCGCTTAGAATTCTGTGCCACATCTGTACCGTTGGTTTTTTCTTTAATCCAACGGCTAGGGTTCCGCAGTTTCTTCTATAAGTATCTTCTTCTTCCTCTCCCCCACACTTTCCGTACTCAAGGATTCTCGAGCTTTCTCTTTTTTCTGGCAATAAAACATCCAGCGATTTCAGCGTGCACATCCTTCCGGCTATTCTCTGGTGCTTTCAGGACTTCTTACTCCAGTCAATATGTGTAAGTTTCCCTTAACCTCTATTCCTGCAAGATTTTTCTGCCCATTCTGTGGGTTTTTGATTTTGGAGTTCTATGCATGTTCTTCGTGTTCTTGAGGGTCTTCGAATGATTCTGGGCATTTTAGTGTTAAATCTTAAAATGTGAATTTTCTGATTCAAGATTATGTTTATGAGGAAATCGACTTTGCGAGGCGCATTCAACTTTATCTTCTACGTGCGTCGACCTTCGTCGATCTTGGTATTTTCTGTTCTCTCTTTTCTACCGACCCTCGTCTTCTGACGAGTCCGTGTTGGGCCCGGGCCTTTTTACTCTTCAACATCCTTCTGGCCCAATCGGTTTCCCCTAAGGTCGACTTTATGGCTAGAAGCCTTCATAAACCGACGCATTTTGTCGCCTTCTTTCTCTTTTATGCTGATCTTCGTTTCTCGACTCTTTCTCGTAGATTCTGGGTCCGACTCTGTTTCTGGCTCTATTCCTGGCTCCCTCGTCCGTCAAATAGAGGAATACTCAAGCTCCGATTCTGTCGAAATAATTGGCTCTAAGCCTGCAGTCGAGCAAGAGAGGTCGCAGGGTTCATCCACCTCGATTTTTGGAATAGATCGTGACGTATATACCCAAGCACTTTTGTCGGGTGACTTGATGCAAAATAAAGACGATCCTAATCGAGGTAGCGACTCTCCTCGACTAAACCTCTTTCTCCAAGATATTCCCCTTAGGATTTTAGATATTCCTGTATATAGGACGAGCCCTATTTCTTTGTCAATAACGTCTCCCTTTCTTAAGTCTTGAGATGTAACCATAGCTTGTCCTTTAGCCAAGTTAGCTGTTCTAAATCCATTTTCTTATGCCTCTGCAGCCTAAATCGAGGGATTTAGGTCGTTCAGCGGTCTGCCTTCTGAATGGGAGATGGTTCCCCCCGGCCCCAATGATGTTTTCACTCACCCTCCTAAGGGTTGCTTTACTTTCTTCGTCGACCAAATAATGTTCGACTTGCGGTTCTCTATTCAGCCCGAGCTTTTATCTATTAGCGACATGTACGATGTACCCATAAATCAATTTTCTCCTAACGCCATTCGCATTATGGTGGCCTTCATCATAATTTGTAAAATAAAGTTTGGCTACTTCTTGCCCGAGTTTCTCTTGTATTGTTATAGTTATCGCTTCATAAAGGACGCCCATTGTCTGGGTCGTCACCCCGGTGTTTTCTTCCTCGAGGACCTTTCCTCAAATGTAACCGAGTGGAAGACCAAGTTCTTTTACATCCGTCCTGCTCCCGGTCGGTACCCTTACTCTAACATCTGGCTTACCTCTAAGGTTAATCAAAACAATCCTCGTCCTAGGTCGAGCCAGTTTCAGAATATGCTGGACGACTTGAATAAGTTCACATGGAGTTCCCGCTTGTTGGTTAAAGATCGCGGTCTTCTTAATCATGTGGGTTGGTGGAAGGACGAGGACGCCCCTCGCGTCGATGATCCTCGTAAGCCCATGTGTTTGTCTGTTCTATGCTTATCTTCTTTTATTCGTAAATTACTCGCGTTTACAATCATTAGTGGTGTTTCTTATTTACTTATTCCCTCGTCTTTCAGTTAAAGCTTTGCAACACTTTGAGACTAAGAAGACGAAAGGCGGTGAAAAGTCCGCCAAGCCAGTCGTTGACGGATCTCGCTCTGGAGTGAAAAAGGCGGTGGTCGAGATGACCGCCGCCAGAAAATCAAAGATGGTCATCCCCTCCTTACTGCCGCAGAAGAACCCGAGTTCTGGGACCAAGAAAAGAGGACCAGACGAAGTCGACCCCAAGCAGAGGGCCGACTCGTCCAAGCGCCTCAAGAGTCAAGACAAGGGAAAAGCGGCTGAAGCTCCCTGTTCTCCTGGCGCCCTTGAGACAGTCACACTCGAGAGGCCCTGCCAACTCTGGAACCATCCCCATCCACATGGGATTGCCAAATAATTTGATTCGGTCATCCTTACCGTTGACAAGGCCCGCGCCGACCGCGATCCTTCTGATCGTGCTGGTCGGGCCCTACTGTGCTTCTCTCGGGTAATTATTCTCAACCCCTACTTTAGTCGACTTATCTTTCCGCACACTTTTGCCTTAATTTTGTCGTCTTGGTTCTTGTTCTTTTTCAGTTTATGGCATACATAATGCCAACTCTCCTCGAGGAATCAAGCTCGCCCAACTCCAACGTCCATGCTTATAAGAAGAAGTGTGAGGAGCAGCTCCTTGAGCTTGAAAAGAAGGACGACGACCTCGCGGCAGCCAATGCTCTGGTTGCGAAGCTTAAGGCCAACAAGGCTGCCGCCCTCTCCAAGGTCGACCGACTGCGGGCCGACCTTGTTAAGGCCACTGAAGATAATGTGGCTGAGAGGGAGATCGGAAGGGAGGAGGGACGTAAATCCTTCCTCAAGTCACCGATGGGTTCCGTCTTCCTCGACGCCTATCGGAAGGAGGTTGTAGGAGCGTTCTGCAATTCCCCCGACTTCCTTGAGAAACTGTGCCCTGCAACCCTTCAGTACTTCAACTTTACATTCGACGCTTGGGAGTCGGTCGCGAAGGGCACTACTCTGGAAGGCAAGGTCGACCGTCAGGCGCTGAAAGAGTCCCTTCCTCTTCTGGCCGGCTATCACGGTGATACGTCGCTTCCCGACGATTATCCTTGGTGGACGGGTCTTGAGGCTCGGGTAATCCGGAAAGCTAAGTTGGGCACCCAGCTCGAGGTTCCCCCCACCCCTTTGGCCGGTCCAATCAACTTGGTCGAGCCGAGTGGAGCGGACGATGAGGAGGAGGAGGAAGAGGCCAATGAGGAGAGGGAGGTCGAGGAGCCAAGAGCAGGGCCAGCGGTCGAGGAGACGGATGGCGGGACTGAGCCTTTGGGTGATGAGGAGGATGCGAGGACTGAGCCTGTGGCTGATGGAGGCGGGGATGCCGAACTTGGTGAGAAATCAACGGCTAATTCTCAGCAGAACTAGATGTTCGCTTGTTTTGAAGTTTGTTATTTTTCTATCACCACACTCGATCTATTTTCCCAGATTGTAAAGGTCGAGGTAGTTTTCGGATGTATTGGAACGTCTTTTAATATAATGCTATCTTTTCTCATCATTTGTCTGTATTTTATTGATTCTTCGTGGTTGGCTGTGCTCGTGGTTTTCCTTTCAAATGTGTCATTGTGAATTTTTGAATGTTCCATACAAGTTTTTTACCACGTCGTACTATATCTTCTCCCCACCCCTTTTGCAAGCTGGTCGAAGTCGAGCAATTATTTTAACAGCTTCATAGCTGGTAAACTAAAGTTTTTTAACTCGGCTTCTCCCAACCCGGCATGCGAGCTGGTCGAAGTCGAGCAATTATTTTAACAGCTTCATAGCTGGTAAACTAAAGTTTTTTTAACTCGGCTTCTCCCAACCCGGCATGCGAGCTGGTCGAAGTCGAGCAACGTTTTTAACAGCTTCATAGCTGATAAACTAAAGTTTTTTAACTCGTCTTCCCCCAACCCAACATGCGAGCTGGTCGAAGTCGAGCAACGTTTTTAACAGCTTCATAGCTGATAAACTAAAGTTTTTTTAACTCGTCTTCCCCTAACCCGACATGCGAGCTGGTCAAAGTCGAGCAACGTTTTTAACAGCTTCATAGCTGGTAAACTAAATTTTTTTAACTCGTCTTCCCCCAACCCGGCATGCGAGCTGGTCGAAGTCGAGCAACGTTTTTAACAGCTTCATAGCTGGTAAACTAAAGTTTTTTAACTCGTCTTCTCCCAACCCGGCATGCAAGCCGGTCGAAGTCGAGTAACGTTTTTAACAGCTTCATAGCTGATTTTCTAGGACATCTAGGGATATAATCGTTCGCAGTTGTTGTAATGTCGTGATTGTCGTGCTTGATCGACGCCTGTTGTGATTGTTTAGGGCCGACGTCATAATTGTAGATTTTATAGTTTAGCCAAGGTTAATTTTGAGTGGCAATTTTGTAGTTATAGGTTTCGTGATCACGAGCTTCATAGCTTAGCCGAGATTCCACTCGAGGTATACAACTTCGTAGTTGTGTTAGATCGACTTCATAGTCGTAGGCTTCGTAGCCTTTTGCTGAGATTCCACTCGAGGCATACAACTTCGTAGTTGTGTTAGATCGACTTCGTAGTCGTAGGCTTCGTAGCCTTTTTTCGAGATTCCATCGAGGCATACAACTTCATAGTTGTGTGATATCGACTTCGTAGTCGTAGGCTTCGTAGCCTTTTGTCGAGATTCCACTCGAGGCATACAACTTCGTAGTTGTGTTAGATCGACTTTGTATTCCACTCGAGGCATACAACTTCATAGTTGCGTGAGATCGACTTCGTAGTCGTAGGCTTCGTAGCCTTTTGCCGAGATTCCACTCGAGGCATACAACTTCGTAGTTGTGTGAGATCGACTTCGTAGTCGTAGGCTTCGTAGCCTTTTGCCGAGATTCCACTTGAGGCATACAACTTCGTAGTTGTGTGAGATTGACTTAGTAGTCGTAGGAGTCAATCGGCTTTATAGTCATTTTGAAAAATTCGATTTTTCGAGTAATCATAATAAAATCGACATGGAAATGTAAAAGACACAACTTAAACATGAACTTGAGAGTCATTGCATTACTGAATTTGATTAAGCATTGTTCAGTACAAAAGAGTTCAAAATACTATCTTAGGCATAAAAGCGTTTGAGATGGATCACGTGCCAAGATCCCGGCAATTGTCGTCCCTCGCCATCCTCGAGTTCATATGCACCTCTTTCGAGCACTTTGGTGATGGTGTAAGGTCCTTCCCAGTTAGCTTCAAGCTTCCCAACATGTTTAAGAGCATCTGCTCGTTTGAGGACGAGATCTCCAACTTGAAATCGTCTGGTGTGGACTTTTCTGTCGAAGGCTGCACGCATCTTCTGCTTGTATTCCATGGATCGCACCCAGGCCTCCTCTCGTCCTTCTTCTATCATATCGAGGGCCTCTTCGATCATCTCCTCGTTCTTCTTTTCCTCGTAAAATGTCGATCTGTGAGAATCTAAGCCGACTTCGATAGGCAAGAGTGCATCCATTCCGTAAACCATGTGAACTGGCAACTGGCCTGTTGAGCTTCTTGGGGTCGTCCTATAAGCCCATAGAACTGTTGTCAGCTCATCGACCCAAGCACCTGATGCTCTCTCCAATCTCTTCTTCAATCCTTGGAGAATGGTTCTATTAGTCACTTCGACTTGCCCATTAGCCTGGGGGTGTGCGACCGAGGCAAACCTTTGCTTTATTCCCATGTCGAGGCACCATGCTTGAATTCGTTTCCCCTAGAATTGAGTTCCATTGTCAGAAATTAGCACTTTTGGAACTCCGAATCGACAACATATATTGGTAAACAGGAATTGAATCATCTTTTCCTCCGTAATTTTTGCCAACGGCTCCGCTTCGACCCACTTGGTAAAATAGTCGACAGCGACTACTAAGAACTTCCTTTGCCCTGTTCCTATCGGCAGTGGTCCTACCAAGTCGATTCCCCATTGCGCGAAGGGGATCGGGGTGTTTATGGTCGTCATGTATTCGGCGGGGATATGCGTGATTTGCCCGTGGCGTTAACATTTTTCGCACTTCTGGACTAGCTGTTCCGCCATTGCCCGCATCTTGGGCCAATAGTATCCCGCTCGTAGGGCTTTGCCTGCCAAGGCTCGCGATCCTATATGTGCTCTGCAACATCCTTCATGTATTTCTTTCAAGACATGGGTTCCCTCGTCCTTAGAGACGCATCGCAAGTGAGGCCCAACCAAAGACTTTTTGAACATGACACCGCCGACTTCAAAATATTTGCTCAGATATCGAGCGACCCTCTCTGCCTCCTGCTTATCTCCCATAGGTACTCGACCCTGTAGGAGTTCATGAATCGATTTTCTCCAGTCGTCTTTTTCCTCGACTTCCATTGTTTCGCCCAACACGCTTCCTTCTAAGTGCATGGTAGTGATAGAACTTCCCATCTTCCCCTCATTCGAGCTCGCAATTCTCGTGAGCCAATCTGCTCATTTGTTTTCTTCCCGAGGGATTTGTGGTAGTTCAAACTTCTCCAGGCCCTTCACAAAACCTTGGATTTCTTCGACATATTTCATCATTCGTTCTTCTTTGATCTCGCAACTTCCCAACACTTGTCCAACAACCAACTGTGAGTCGGAATGTGCCACTACTTCTGACGCTCCTCCGCCAATTGCGAGTTCAATTCCTTTGATTAACGCTTCGTATTCTGCTTCGATATTCGAGGCCTTAAATCTCATTCTAATGGCAAAGTCGAGTTGCTCACCCTCAGGTGAGACGAGGACAATTCCCAGACCGGATCCTTTGGCCACTGAGGATCCATCGACGTGCATGACCCATTTCTTTTCTTCTCCCTTGGTACCTTCTTGGATGAAATCCGCCAAGGCTTGAGCTTTTATGGCTCGCCTTGGCTCGTACTTGATAGAAAACTCGCTCAGCTCGACTGCCCACTTGACGAGTCGACCTGATACCGTAGGTCGGCCCAATGTTTCACCCAGCTGGAAGTTCGTCCTGACCACTACCATATGATTCAGAAAATATGGCCTCAGTTTTCTAGCCGTTATCACCAGTGTCAAGGCGGCTTACTCGATCTCAGAATATCTTGTCTCTGCACCCTGAAAACTCGACTGGTGTAGTAAATTGGCTGTTGGACGCCTCCTTCTTCTCGCAATAACACTGAACTTAGTGATACCGAACCCACAGATATATAAAGCACCAACTCGTCGCCGGGCTCTGGTTTAGTCAACAAGGGTAGCTCGCCCAAGAATTCTTTCAATTTTTTGAAGGCCATTTGTGCTTCGTCACTCCATGAGAAGGTCGACTTATTCTTGAGTAATTTGAAGAACGAGAAGCTTTTTTCTGCAGCTCAAGCAATGAACCTGCTCAGCCCCGCAATTCGTCCCGTCAGAACTTGCACATCTCTTATATTACTTTGTGGGGCCATGTCGAGTATGGCATTCACTGTCTCCCGGTTTACCTCGATTCCTCGCTCTGTGACGATATATCCCAGGAATCGTCCTGCCTTTACTCCAAAGGCACACTTGTTTGGGTTCAGCTTCATTCCGAATGCCCTAAGGGTTTGAAACGTTTCCCTTAAATCGTCTGCGTGTGAGGTCGAGGCTTTACTCTTCACCAAGATATCGTCCACATATACCTCGATATTTTGTCCGATATGAGATTTGAACATTCGATCAATCAGCAGTTTGTAGGTTGCTCCAGCATTCTTAAGTCAAAAGGGCATGACGACATAGCAGTACGTCCCTTTACTCGTCACGAAACTCACCTTACTTTGATCCTCCGGGCACAACGGGATCTAGTGGTATCCCTGAGATGCATCCATCATAATCAGTAGTTCACAACCAGCCGTAGAGTCGACGAGCTGATCAATTCATGGTAAGGGATAATGATCTTTTGGGCAAGCCAAGTTCAAGTCACGGAAATCGATGCACATGCGCCATTTTTCTAGAGCCTTTCTCACCATCACGGTGTTGGATATCCATTCGGGAAATTGGATTTCTTTGACATGCCCTGCTCGCAGCAACTTGTCCACCTCGACTTCAATTGCTTTGTCGATTTCTTCACCATGGCGTCTAAGTCGTTGTTTTACTGGCTTTCTGAGGGGGTCGGCGTTGAGTTTATGCTCCATAATAGTGGGGTCGATCCCCGTCAACTCCTCAGGGGTGAAGGTGAAAACATCCCTGAACTCCTTTAGTAGTGCGATGAGTTGGCTTCGTAGCATGTCTTTCAGATCTTTCCCGATCTTAGTGGTCTGTTCCTTCGTTTCTCCGATTTGTATTTCCATTAGCTCCCCGTGTGGTTCGAGATCACTATTCCTTGGCCTTTTCTCGTTCATTGTTGGCTTCTTTCCCTCCTTAACTTCGGCCCGCTGGTTGGTTTTTACAGTGATTTGATAACAAGTCCTCGACAGCTTTTGATCGCCTCGAGCTTCTCCAACTTGATCTCCGACTGGGAACTTTAGCTTCATATGGTAGGTCGACACTATCGCCTGGAATGCATTAAGTGCTGGCCTTCCCAGGATCACATTATAAGCTGACTCGACATCAACCACCACGAATCTCACCATTTTTACCTTCCGCAAGTCATCTTCCCCTAGAACGACAACGAGCATGGTTTCCCCTAGGGGCGCGACCTTTGACCCGTTGAAACCGAATAGTGAGGTATGGAGGGGTGTGAGCTGTATGTCGAGCTCCATCCTTTTGAGACAATCGTAGAAAATCACACTCACAGAACTCCCAGTGTTGACAAACACTCTCTGCACTTCATATCCCGATATTTTGGCAGTTATCATCAATGCATCGTTGTGAGGTCTTTCAACTTTTCCCATATCTGCTGGACCGAAGTTTATTACCGGCCCATTCTCGTCGACTTGTTCCTCGACTTTCCCGTGGAGCCCTCGGGCATACGCCTTCCTTGCTCGATTCGAATCTCCATCGGTTGATCCACCAAATATCATATGTATGGTTCCCTTTTTCTGTGGGAGCTCCTCTTTCTCCGGTGTTCTCGCCCTCTTGCGAGGGCTCCTGCTCCTTTCTCTCCTCCTGCTCGACTTTTCCCGATCCTTGTATATGAATTCTTTTAAGTGTCCTGCCTTAATCAGCCTTTCGATCTCGTCTTTAAGGTGCATGCAGTCGTCATTATTGTGCCCATAGTCCTTACGAAATCGGCAATATAGATTACTTTTTGGCTTCGTTTGTCCGTCTTTTCTCGTCTTGGGCCATCTGACGACGTTGTCATGAATTTCTCTTTCCATCACCTCCAAAATTCGCGCTTGAGGGGCCGACAAAGGGGTCATTATAACGATGCAGCACTGCCATATTCTCGAAACTCCACATGTGACGCGATGGATCAGTCGACCCGTCGTAACTTATGTTTAGATCTCGAAAACCTTGCGGCAGGTCGGCATCCAGGATGTGCTGCGAGAACGGATGTCCCCTTGAGCCTCCAACTTTTCTCCCCTCGACTCGGGCCTGTAAATCACGAACTTGGGCCAGCAATTGCTCCAACGTCTCATCTCTCGCTTGCGGGTTAATGGTCCTGATGGAGGACGCTTCCTCTTCTACCCTGTGGATCTGCCTATCATTGGACAGGGCCTGTTGTTCGTGATCAGGGGGTGGTAACTCGACCCTTTGTTGTTCGACTCTAAGGGGCTCCCTCCTAGGTTGTTCGACCCTGGGTTGCTCGACTTGCACCTGTTTGAGTTGGGCTGCCACCGCCTCTGCAATCATTCTTTGCATTTCATTCCTCGTCATAGTCACCATTTGCTCCTCGACTTGGGGTGGGGGTCTTGCCCCTTGTTCCAACATTTCGGACCGCTTTCTCAAGCTCAAAGCCGTTTTGGCCGACTCGTTATCATCAGTTCCCGTGTCGGTGGCCCTTGTCTGGCTAGATCCTTCTTGTGTTAGTCCTGGAATCTTCACCCCAGGAGGGGTGATGGGTATTTCTTCCTCCCTACGCGCTCCCGACGGGGCGTGCCCTCCGAACGGCGGAAAACCGAGCACCTTAAGTGGTGGTCTAGGGCCAGGAATCGACGGCGGGTGTTTATCCGTCCATGCTGCACGAAAATCCTCATTCAAATTTCTCGACAATCCTTCCTTCTCCGCCATGTCAAACAGATCGGAACTAGGTGCAAAGCTCTTATTTCCTTCAAGAACTCCCCACAGACGGCCCCAATTTGATGGGTCTCCTCCTAGATCTGGAGTGAGCCGGTGGAAATGAGCTCCGGTCTGTTCGAATCGTCTCTAAGTCGTTTATAGACCGCCACGAACACCTGCAATAACTCAACACCAGAAGTGTTTTCCGGTGAAGAGCCTCCGACGCTCAAGTCAGTGAGAGAAAAGAGGAGGAGCTCTGCTCAGTGGGAGCACCAGCTGAAGAATCAATGGAGAGGATGAAAGTTGGGGTTTAGGGTTACCTCAGCTCCTTTATATAGGAGTCGAAACACTTACTTGAAGTACCTAAAATGCCTTGGCCGACTTACATGAAGTACCCAAAATGCCCCGGTCGGTTCGCATTCCACTTACTCTTGAGTCAGCATCTAGATTCCTTCTTATCCTGTGTAAACTCGCACTTGGGAACCTTCCATGTGTCGCATCTGCACATCGAGTCGTCGGAGGTCCTTATAAGTCGACTTGTAACCTTGCCGAGTCGATCTGAAGTTATACAAGTATCCGAGGGCTCCTAGAGTGCCTGCTCGTCATCGTGGACGAAGTCGTCTTGTGTCCGGTCGACTTTATAAAGTCGACTAGAGACCATGGCCGGTCCGACGGCTTTTGAATAGCCGATGGGCCAAGTCGACATCGTTGGTGTCGACTTAATGGGGCCGTCTGCAATCTTCAGTCGGGCAATCACTATCTGAGCCGGACCATGTCAATAGGGCTATATCAGTTTAGTTAATTAAAAAAAAAAAAAAATTGTATAACTATCCAAATCAAAAAATTAAGTAGTTGAGTAATTTATTAAACTATAAATAATAAACTATTTCATTTGCGTTCAAGTTAATATTGACCCGTAAGTTATGAATAATTATTTATTTAGCTTTTAAATTTGAAACTCAAATTTGGACTACACAATAATTTTTTTTTTATATATATGTATATATATACACACACACACAAGCGTTATCGTTCAAATTTCTAGATTTGTTGTCGGTCACGTTATCGTTCAAATTTATCACCGCGTTAAATAATGTTTACAAATTTAAAGTATGGAATAAATATGTTATATGATTTACCTATATTAATTTATTGAAAATGTTATATAAAATTTAAACTGTGTAAAATTACATACGACGTGTATATTTAAATTAGTACGCAACTCGTACGGTGCACTAGTTGATAATAAATTATGTTATATTCCTTTGAAATAAGTTTGTAATTTTTTTTATTTTTTATTTTCTGAAATTAAAAGAAAATATTTTGGTAAAATTTTATTATATACGTAAATATCTATATAAATAATAAGTACAATTATAAAACTTATATTGTTTAGTTAATTAAAAAAAATTATTTTTGTACAAACTATCCAAATAAAAAATTTAAGCAGTTGTGTAATTTAATAAACTATAAATAATTAACTATTCCATTAACGCTCAACTATAAATTATGTAGTAGTGATTGATTTTATTTTTAATTATAGTAATAAATTAAGAAGAAAAATATAAATTTTTATGAATTTGTTTAAATATTTTTCAATTAATTACATAACTAAATATTATTAAGGTATATTAAACATTTATCATTATATACACACACAAACACAGATATATATATAAAGAATTTTACTTTTCTAAGTGTTATAATTTTAATAATAATGTCATTATGACAGTGAAATTTAAAAAATAATGGTTAACAAAAACAAGCAAAATTATTACTTTGTTTATGTCAAAAAATAAATATAGAAATTTGTTGCTAATACAATATCAAAAGTCTCCATTTCTATTTCGTTGCTATTTGCTAACGGAAAAATTCCGTTGCTAATACAATTTTGGAAGAGTTTGTTGCTATTCAGTTGCTATTTGAAAACGAAAAAATTGCGTTGCTATTTACTAACGGAATAATCTGTTGGTAATACAATTTTGGATTAATTTGTTGCTATTCCATTGCTATTTGCCAACGGAAAAATTCTGTTGCTATTTGCCAACGAAATAATCCGTTGCTAATACAGTTTTTGAAGAGTTTGTTGCTATTCCGTTACTATTTGCCAACGGAAACATTCTGTTGCTATTTACCAACGGAATTATCCGTTGCTAATACAATTTTTAAAGAGTTTGTTGTTATTCCCTTGCTAGTTGCCAACGGAAAAAATCCGTTGCTATTTACCAACTGAATTATCTGTTGCTAATAAAATATTGAAGATTTTCGTTGCTATTCCGTTGTTATTTACCAACGAAAACATTTCGTTGTTATTTGCCAACGAAATAATCTGTTGCTAATAAAATATTGAGGATGTCCGTTGCTATTCCGTTGCTATTTGTCAATGAAAAAAATTCGTTGCTATTTACCAACGGAATAATCCGTTACTAATACAATATTGATGATGTATGTTGCTATTTCGTTGCTATTTGCCAACGAAAAAAATATGTTGCTATTTACCAACGGAGTAATCCGTTGCTAATACAATTTTGAAAGACTTTGTTGCTATTCTATTGGTATTTTGTTTGTGTTTACAAACGGAATATTTCTGTTACTATTTACCAACGGATTACGAAGAGTAATTTTCTGTTGCTATATCTTGTTAGTATTTTGTTGGTAATCTGTTTAGAAAAATTGTACATGTAATGCATTGCTAATCCGTTGGCGATTCGTTGGCAATCTCCAACGGAAAAATTTTTTTGGTAATTTTTTTTGGCATTTTGACACTTTCTTGTAGTGTTTAGATTTTAAGAAAAAAAATACCAAGCACTCGTGTAATACACAGGCGTTGTACTAGTGGTATTTTGGTAATCAAAAAATTGGACACATGTCGCTCATAGAAATGAACACTTGTCAGCCATAGAAGGACTATAAGATTTTAATATATACTAGTACAACACCCGTGTATTACACGGGTGCTTGTTAAAAAATTATTCTTAAATTTTATAATTAATGAGAAAACTATATTAAATTTAGTTTACTTTTTTTACAAAAAATATATATTACTATATATTTTAGAATGATATGTGTTACTTATGACTTACATGTGTTATATTATATTAGTTTTTATAACTTATATCATATAACTACTTGAAATATAAATTATTAGTTGATAAATAATTTTATTTTTCTAATTAATATTAAAAATAATTGTATTATTGTTATAAAGATAAATATAAATTATTTTTTTTTTATACATACAATATGGATGTTAAATCGAAGCTCATCAAAAGAAGATTAATTTGATATATTACATATGTAAAACTGATAAAAAATACAAAAGTTATTAACTTTTAAAATATATATACAATTCAATAGTTATAATAAGGAATGATATTAAAATACAATTAATACATGTAACATGACCATAAATAATCAACATATTTATGGTAATCCGAACTTAATTATTTTTGGTTTGGAATTAAATTAAAATTTATCCAAGCCTGATAACGAAGCATGTAATTTTGCCACATAGGATTTTGAAGCACCAAATGCAGCCACGTAGGCTCAGCGCGTTCTTGATTAATATATAGGTGGGATGGGATGGAATATATTAGTTGGCTCACGCTGTGCACGCACGACGTACTCAAATTTAGTCTAAAAATATAGTGAAAATTTGTCATCACTTGCACTGATCAGTCGAATTCATCTCCAATTTTTACACTGGCTATTAACAAAATAATCTTTCACCATATCTCATCACACATCTTTATGGGCAATTGTTAAGTTGACATTGTCTCAAGAGTTAAGTCTAAAAATATATTAAAAATTTGTCATCCCTTGCAATGAGCCTTCGAATCCATTGTCAATTTGTACAGTGCTTGTTAAGAAAATAAGATTCGTCAATTTGTACAGTGCTTGTTAGGAAAATAAGATTTGTCCATGAACAAATTATGGAAAACCTTTTGTTTCTCACATGACTGGTAATTTTAATAAGTTGGTGCATACACCACAAATAAACATTCTTTTCTCATCTGTAGGGATTGCTTTTGTGCTTTGTTCCATTTCTCAAAGATAATTCTCACGCTTATGCTAAACTTATCAATCTTGGAGCTAAATTAGACCCATAAAAATCTACGACTGGTTCTACGCCCAACCCATTGATCGTTCTATTGGAGGTATTCATTTTTTCAAATGATAGATGGTTTAATACTTCTGCAATTTGATCATTGTATTGTAGTGGCGATAATGCAGCTTAACTATTGGGAATTGAACTGGAACACTATATTAAAAGTATTTGTTCCTCACTTACTAATGATCCCACTGCGCAAAGACACCAAAACAAATTCGCACACGTTCAGAACATCAATAAACTGGTTTAACATCTAAATAAAGGCAGGCAATGAGTGCACATATGAATTATACATTAGCAATGAGTACCCACATTCAAGTACCCGTTCAACTATCCACTCGGCTGACCAATGACATTCGAGCTGGAGGACATGAGTCACCACATTCAAGTACCCATTCGAGTACCCACTCGGCTGACCAATGAGTTCCTCACTTACTTGAATGTCTTTAGTTAACCAGTTTATACCTTGTTGTATAACAAAAGATTTAACACCACCAGATTGATTAGTTGTCAGTTGATGTCTTTCTAAGATCAGCTTGGTGACGTTTTCTGGCCTGTACCTACGTTGTCTTTTGCAATTTTTTAAAGGCCGAACTAAGATATCATCAGGACTCGTCCTGTCTTCTTTCTCATCGCGATTCAACACCAGAGAATGGAAGCAACCCCAAGACGCGAGTTCATACAGATGAACTTCTGAGTGGTGTTTGTCCCATTTTTGTTGCGTTTTTTGTGTTTATTTTATCTTTCGTTTTCTCCCGTTTTAGGTTGTTTCTTTAGTTTTTAGTCCGTTTCTTGTTTTATTATGTGTTTTCCTTCATTTTGAGTCATTAGGTGTTTTTTTGTTTGTTTTTCCGCTTTTCTTTTGTGTTTTGTCGTTTTTGGTGTGTAGGTTGAAAGATTCGGGCGAATTTTCTCTTCAGGAAATGTTGGTTTCGAGAGCATAACTGGATAGAGGGGTTCGTTAGCGACGCATAGAAAAAAAGGGAACTCAATTCCGAGTTCGAACGAGCTCAAACGAGGCAAAAACGCAAAATGGTGCAGTACAGCCCAGAATCTCACGAGTCGCGAGCACAAAGTCGCGACTCGCGAGAGAAAAAGTCGCGACTCGCGACTTTAACAGAGCCTCCAGCAGCCCAGCGACCCGTCCAACTCGCGACTCGCGAGTCAACTCGCGATTCGCGACCCTGTCGACCCCTGTTTTTATTTTTGCTCGTTTTTACTTGTTTTAGCTCCGTTTTTCGCGCACTATATATCAAATCGAACCTCCAGACCTAAGGAACAACCCCCAATATCGTTCCTTTAAATTTTTCTCTCCAAAAACTCAATATTGTTAGGATAATTTTCTCCGCTTTTCTTTT
>CACSLK010027388.1:2148378-2164459 GCA_902706635.1 Striga hermonthica | reverse complement strand
GTATGTTCATCGGATTTTCTGGGAATTCTTTGAATGAGATTTCTAGCGGTTTTCCCTTGTTAGATCTTTAGTTGCAGATCTCTTATTCCTCTTAAGTGTTTTCGTTTGCCATTCGTCTTGTTATGAGGGATTAACCCTTTTCTTTTTCTGGCTTGGCCTTCATTTGTCAAGTCGAGTCGATACAGGGAATATTTTCCTTGTTTCTTCTCCCCTTCCTCCTGTTGTCGAGTCGCTTCCCGTGCTATCCTGGTCATTTTGTTGACCCTTACCTCTTTGAATTGAATCACGGTTACGTTTTCTAATATTTTTTTCTTGATTGCCGTTCTTTTCTTTTTCTTTTTAGATTCCAATCTCGACCCTGTTTCTGATCCCGTCTCCAGTTCTCTTGCCCGTGAGATCGATGACTATTCGGGTTCGGACTCTGTTCACCCAAACGATGTCGGACCATGTTCTCATCGAAACATCGAGCCAGAGGGCTCTGTCAACTCCAATGCCTTACCTTTCGGTATCGATTGGGCTGTGTACAATCAGGCGTTGCTCTCGGGCACACTTTGCGAGGATCCTGAAATTCTCCAAGTTCTTGAATCTTCTTACCTCGACTTGATTCCTCGAGGTATTGTCCGCTAAGTTCTTCTAGACATCCTCATATATACGGCCAGCCTTGTTCCTTTACTGATAATGATTCCCTTAATCGAGTCTATAACTGCAGCGTGTTCTGTGGCAAAGTTCTTAATATCGTTTTCTTATGCTCCTGCAGCACAAATCGATGGCTTCAGAGAGTACAGTGGCCTTCCCTCTGATTGGGCTTTGGTTGCTCCTAAACCCGAAGACGACTTTCGTCACCCTCCTAAGGGCTGTTTTACTTTTTTCGTGGATCAAATAATGTCGGGCTTGCGCTTCCCGATTCAACCTGAGTTGCTATCGCTAAGTAACCTCTTTGATATACCAATAAACCAGTTCACCCCTAACTCTATTCGAATAATGGTGGCCTTTATAGTTGTTACCCGTATAGTTTTAGGTAATTTTTTGCCCGAGTTCTTCCTTTACTGCTATGGGTATCGATTTAGTAAAGACGCCCATTGTCTGGGTCGTCGAGTAGGCATTACTTTCCTTGACGATCTTTCTTCAAACATTACTGAGTGGAAAAAGAAATATTTTCTTCGTTCGACCCGCTCCTGGCCAATACCCCTTTTCAAATGAGTGGATCACCAGCAAGACACAACAGCGCAAGCATCCCGACTCCTCACAGTACGCGGATATGTTGGACGAATTGAATAAATACGTGTGAAGCACTCGTCGACTTACCAAAGATAATTCTTTACTTAATCATGTTTGTATTTGTGTTGACAAAAGTGTTCCTCGTCTTACCGATCCTTGTAAGCTCTTTTGTTTACTGTCTTTTGTTTCGATTTGTTTACTGATAGTTCTGGCCTCACGTTTTTGCGTTTACCTGCCTTGGAACACATGTATGGTTCATGTGCTGGTTTGTATTGATCGTACTTTCTTTTTCAGTAAAAGCTTTGGCTCGTTTTGAGAAGAAAAAGGCTGAAGCGTCCAGCAAATCGGTTGTTCGAGAGCTTGAAGGTGGCTCGAGCTCTGTTGCTCCATCGACGGCGGTCGAGACGACTGCCGCTAAGAAGTCCAAAGTCGTCCTCCCCTCGGCCTCTGTACCGAGCAAGCCGTCGGGTCCTCTTTTCCACAAGAGGTCTCATGATCAGAGGGACAAAGCTTTGGCCTCCGACTCCTCAAAGCGCCAGAAGGAGAAAGAGTCGACAGCTGCGGTCGACACGGTCGTGCCCCTGGTTGGAGAGAATGCGGGACAGCCGTCGCCCGTGAGGGTGCGGTCGGTAACCGTTCAACAACCCTCTCGGCTTTATGACAACCCCGACTACCTCCAGATTCTCAACTACCTTCAGTCGATTCTCCCCGAGGACGACCATGTCCGGACCGACGGCAACCCCTACCATCGGGCCCGTTACGCGGCTCGGCTCATTCCTCGGGTAAGTTTAATCTTTGTGTGCTTCTCCTTCCCTTCTTTTCTTATTTCCTGCCGGCTTGCCGCTTTATCTGTTCGGTTTTTTTTTTTTTAGCTTCTCGCTTGTATTCTCCCGACTATGATCGAGGAGGCGACCTCTCCTGAAACCAATGTCAAGGTCTTGGGGGAGAAGTACACGGCTGAGTGTAATGAGCTCACGACCAAGGAAGAGGAGCTTGAGGCTGCCAATGCCGTCATCGCCAAACTCCACTCTGACAAGGAGGCGGCCGTCCGTGAGGCTGAAAGGCTGAAGGTCGACTTGGTCAAGGCCAACGATGAGATCCTGGTCGAGAGGGAGAATGGGATACAAGAAGCTCGACGGACCTCCTTGAAATCCACCACGAGAGCGGTTTTTCTCGACCACTATCGCAAGGCTGTGGTCGAGGGATTCTGTGCTTCCCCCGAGTTCCTCGACGAGCTTATTCCCGTGGCGGTCCAATACTTCGACTATGCCTGCGACACGTGGGAGCAGGCCGTGACTAAGCCTGAATTCTCGGGAAAAATCGACCGAGAGGCCGTGAAGCTAACTCTTCCCGACCCCGTCGGCTACCAGGAGGCAATTCTTCCCCCCGGCCATGCGTGGTGGAGTGGTCTTGCGGCCAAGGCCATTCACTCGGCTGATCTATCTTCTCAGCTTGAGGTTCCTCCGCTTCCCTTGGTCGGCCCGGTTGAATTGTTGTAGCCGAGCAGTGCGGACTTCGAAGCAGAGCCGTTCGACGAGGAGATTGAAGTCGAGCGGCCTAATACTGAGCCGATTGAGGAGGAGGGGGGCGCTCGGACAGAGCCGATTGGCGATGAGGGCGGGAATGCTGATGAGAAATCGACAGCCGACTCCCAGAAGGCTTAGATTTTTTCCTGTTCTAGTTTTGCTATTTATGTTCCTGTTCTTTCTTTTCTTGTTTTATGATCTCATCATATTTTCCCTTTGTAAAGGCTGAGATGATTTCGGATGTAATGAATTTTCTTTTAATATAGTGCCTGTTGCGCTGCTTTTATATCATCGTCTTCTTGTATCTTGTCGCTTTTTCGTTTAGTTATTTGGTTTTCTTATTTCGCCTTACTGTCTTCTCCCCAACCCATCTTGCGAGCTGGTCGAAGTCGAGCAACAGTTTCGACAGCTTCATAGCTGTTGAACCTAAGTTTTGTGAGTCGTCTTCTCCCATCCCATCTTGCGAGCTGGTCGAAGTCGAGCAATAGTTTCGACAGCTTCGTATCTGTTGAACTTAAGTTTTGCGAGTCGTCTTCTCCCATCCCATCTTGCGAGCTGGTCGAAGTCGAGCAACAGTTTTGACAGCTTCATAGCTGTTGAACCTAAGTTTTGCGAGTCGTCTTCTCCCATCCCATCTTGCGAGCTGGTCGAAGTCGAGCAATAGTTTCGACAGCTTCGTAGCTGTTGAACTTAAGTTTTGCGAGTCGTCTTCTCCCATCCCATCTTGAGAGCTGGTCGAAGTCGAGCAACAGTTTCGACAGCTTCGTAGCTGTTGAACTTAAGTTTTGCGAGTCATCTTCTCCCATCCCATCTTGCGAGCTGGTTGAAGTCGAGCAATAGTTTCGACAGCTTCGTAGCTGTTGAACTTAAGTTTTGCGAGTCATCTTCTCCCATCCCATCTTGCGAGCTGGTCGAAGTCGAGCAACAGTTTCGACAGCTTCGTAGCTGTTGAACTTAAATTTTGCGAGTCGTCTTCTCCCATCCCATCTTGCGAGCTGGTCGAAGTCGAGCAATAGTTTCGACAGCTTCGTAGCTGTTGAACTTAAGTTTTGCGAGTCGTCTTCTCCCATTCCATCTTGCGAGCTGGTCGAAGTCGAGCTGGATTGGACCGGCTATATAGTCGTTTCAAAAAATTCGATATATTCTGGTGATTGTGTCGAAATCGATGCAAAAAGGGGACGATTGTCACTTCTTCTTGTCTTTGGGATGCCCGATTTCCTTGGTTACTTATCATGTCTCGCTATCTGGGTCGAATATTTTCATTAATGACTATTTTTCCAGATGAGCCTGACATTGACATTCTCTTTTGAATTTCGAAATTCAAAAAACCCCTACTAGTGACGCGCGTCGCATCAATCGCTGACTCTTCGTATTCTGTGCTTCATCAAGATCGTTGGTTTTCTTGTTGATCTAACGGCTAACATTTATCCTCATCTCCTATAAATGCAATTGAACTTCTTCCTTAAACACTTTTTACCTCTTCCAAATTTTCTTTGTAACTTCCGGCGATCGAGCAATTCGAGCTTTTTCTCTCTGGCAATTTTGTTCACAGTTCCGGCATCCTTTCAGACCGTCATGAGTAATATGTGTAAGTGCTTTACTCTCTCTACTACTCTATTCTTTCTTTCTTTCATTTTCTGGTTTTCGGGTTTTTCTGGGCCCCTGTGTTCTTCATATTCTTCAACTTTTTCTTGAAGGTTCTATGTTGGATCTTGTATGCATACTCTCCTTTTAGGTTAACTGTTAGCGAGTGGCTGGGTTACAGCGTGTAACCATTTGTCGACTTTTATTATGTCAATTCTTATCGACATCTGTTTTCTTTCTTTTGGCACTTTCCTTGGGTTGGCTTTATGTAGACTCACCACCCTGTTTCCATCGAATCACACCATATGTTTTCTTCCTCTTTCATATTTTTGTCGACTTAGATGAGTCGACTGTGCTTTGCTTGATTTTGTCTCGTCATGCCTGATTTTTGCTTTTGTTTCTTTTTCTTCTAGCTTCCCATTCCGGCTCGTCTCCTGACACGCTCGACAGACTGATTGATAGGGGCCTCAACCAATCTGACTCGGGTTCAGTCGAGATAACTGGTTATAGGACGGTCCACGTCTCTCCTCCTTCCTCTTCATCTCGTGCTTCTACCCCTAAAGTCGACTGGGCTGAATATGATCAGGTCTTGTTGGATGGTGGTCTTGTGGAAGTAATGAGGAGTCCTCGGGAAGGCTCTCCTCGCCTCGACTTAATTTCTCGAGGTATTCCTATTAGTTTGTTAGATATTCTCGTGTATAGTATAAGCCCTGTACTTGTTTCAATAATTACCCCTCTCGTCGATCCTCGAGAGGTTGTATGGATAGCCTGTCCTCTGGCCAAACTGGCTACTTTGAACCCTTTTTCTTATGCCTCTGCTGCTCAAGTCGAGAGTTTTAGGCAGTTTAGCGGGCTTCCCTCCGATTGGGAGTTGATTACCCCAGGTCCTGACAGCGATTTTGCCTATCCTCCTGAAGTTTGCCATACTTTCTTTGTCGACCAAGTCATTTTCGGCCTGTGCTTTCCCATCCAAGTCGAGCTTTTGGAGATAAGTGACCTGTATAGTATCCCAATAAACCGATTTTCTCCAAATGCTCTTTGTATCATGATAGCTTTTATCGTCGTTTCTCGCATAATTCTCCATTTCTTCTCGGCCGAATTTTTTCATTATTGTTATAGTTATCGACTTCAAAAGGGGGCTCATTGTCTGATCCGTCGTTCCGGCGTTACTTTTCTCGATGACCTTTCTTCAAATATCCCAGAGTGGAAGTCGAAATTTGTCTTTATTCGGCCTCCCGTCGGTGCTTATCCTTATGCAAATAATTGGATAAGTACTAAAGTTAAACAGAATAAACGGTCTCGATCCGATAACTTCGAAAAACTTTTAGAGGAGTTGAATAAGTGTACTTATAGTGCTCGACGCATAATAAAAGACCGTGAGTTGGTCAATCACGCTCGAATTGTTTTGTATGACGATATCTCTCGGCTCGATGATCCTCGTAAGCTGTCCAGCATTCCTTACAATATCGAGTTTTGTTTCTTATTTTTCTCTAATCTTCGCTTTCGTTATTTTTTGTTTCAGTTAAGGCACTCAAGCGCTTTGAGGTGAAGAAAAAACAACCCGCTGGGCAGCTAGCCAGCGGATCTACCCCTCCTCCACCCGGCGGGTCCGGCGCGAAGTCGACTGCTACTGCCAAGAAGCTCAAGTCCTCGGGTCCCAGTGCCCGCAAGAGGCCTCAAGACGCAAGAACCTCTTCTCTTCTTCCCGACGACCTTAAACGTCGTAAGGTCGACAAGGGCAAAGAGAAGGTCGTTGAAAGGAACACTGCTTCCACCGTCACCTACAAGGACGTGCTGGTCAAGATGCCATCTCAGCTCTGGAATCATCCGGAGCCGCATAAGGTGGCAAAATATCTAAATTCAGTGCTCCCTGAGGCCGACAAGGCCCGCATCGAAGGGAATGGCTACAAGCGTTCTTGCTACGCTACGCAATGCCTTACTCGGGTAGGTGCTTCTTGCTTGAGTCTAGTGTTCATGTTTATTCATTCTTGCACTATTTGTTTATTTCTCTCCCCCTTTTTTTTTTTAGTTCCTAGCAGCCGTTCTTCCCGGCCTCGAGGAGGGTACCCAGGCCCCTACTTCCTCTACCAAGGCCCTTGAGGACAGATGTGAGGCGCAACTTAGGGAACTTGCTCAGCTGAAGAAGGAGCTGGAGGGGTCAAAAGCCTTAGTTGACAAGCTAAAGGCCGACAAGGCCGTGGCCCAACACGACAACGAGAAGCTCCAGGCCGCTCTCGAAAAAGCTCGGGAGGAGAACATGTATGAGGTGGACATCGGCATTGTGCAGGGCCGAAAGTCATTATTAAGGACTGGTTTAGGCTCTGCCTTTGTCGAGGCCTATCGCAAGGAAGTCGTCAAGGCTTTCTGCAATTCTCCTGAGTTTCTCGACAAGCTTTGCCCTGCTGCCGTCCGATATTTCGATCATGCTTTCGACGCATGGGAGGCTGTGGTGGCGGGATCTGAGTTTGCTGGGAAACTCGACCGCGAGGCGATGAAGCGTGCGCTTCCCGACCCTGATGGTTACGAAGGTGATCCATCCCTTCCGGACGACTACCCATGGTGGTCTGGTCTCGAGGCCAAGACTATCTGAGATGCCAGGCTCTCTTATCAGCTGGAGGCTCCCTTGACTTCTCCAATCCAGTCTGACGGGCCCAGCCATGCAGAAGGTCGGGTAGTGACCACCCTCGAGGGGAGCGATGAAGACGCTGGTTTAGTTGTTCTTTTGGACATGTTGCCTTTTATTCTCCGTGACTTTTTCTGTCATTTATTCTTATTGTTCGTTTTTGTCTCGATCTGGTTCTTCAGATTGTAAAGGTCGAGGCGACTCTTGTAATGAACCTATTTTAAATGCTATCTTTCGTTTTACTTTTACTTTTGTCATGCGTCCGTAACATTGTATTTATAAATTAATCGAGACTTTACTTACAGCTACGACGTATTTATAAATTAATCGAGACTTTACTTACAACTTCGTAGCTGTAAATTTAACGATACTCCATTTGCTTATATACCGTAGTTAGAATGACTTTTTAGCCGCAGGCGTTATAGCCTTGACGGGTTCTGCTTGAGATTGTTTAAATCGACTTTTGTAGTTGCGGGCTTTATAGCCTTGCCGAGATTTCGCTTGAGGCATACAACGTTGTAGTTGTTTGAGTTGACTTTTGTAGTTGTGGGCTTTATAGCCTTGCCGAGATTTCGCTCGAGGCATACAACGTTGTAGTTGTTTGAGTCGACTTTTGTAGTCGTGGGCTTTATAGCCTTGCCGAGATTTCGCTCGAGGCATACATCTTTGTAGTTGTTTGAGTCGACTTTTATAGTCGTGGGCTTTATAGCCTTGCCGAGATTTCGCTCGAGGCATACAACTTTGTAGTTGTTTGAGTTAATCGGCTTTATAGCCGTTCCGAAAGACTTGATTTTTCTAGTTATAACAAAATTGACATGGAAATGTAAAAGTCACATCTTAAACATAAAATTGGGAGTCATTGCATTACTGAATTTTGATTAGCCATTGTTCAGTACAAAAAGAGTTCGAAATACTATCTTAGGCATAAAAGCGTTTGAGATGAATCACGTGCCAAGATCGCGGCAACTGTCGTCCTTCACCATCTTCGAGTTCGTATGCGCCTCTTTCAAGCACTTTGGTGATGGTGTAAGGTCCTTCCCAGTTGGCTTCAAGCTTCCCGACATGCTTAAGAGCATCTACTCGCTTGAGGAGGAGGTCTCCCACTTGAAATCGTCTCGTGCGGACTTTCCTGTCAAAGGTTGCACGCATCTTTTGCTTGTACTCCACGGATCGCAGTCAGGCTTCCTCTCGCACTTCTTCTATCATGTCGAGGGCTTTTTTTGCTAACTCTTCATTGGTCTTTTCTGTATAGAATGTCTACCTGTGAGATTCCAAGCCGACTTCGATGGACAACAGAGCGTCCATTCCATAAACCATGTGGAATGGTGATTGTCCTGTTGAACTTCTTGGGGTCGTCCTATAGGCCCAAAGGACCGTTGTCAACTCGTCGACCCAGGCACCAGATGCTTTTTCTAATCTTTTCTTTAGCCCCTGCAGGATGGTTCTGTTTGTTACTTCGACTTGGCCATTTGCCTGTGGGTGCGCAACCAAGGCGAATTGCTGCTTGATCCCCATGTCGATACACCACGCCTGGATCCGTTTTCCTTGAAATTGCGTTCCATTATCCGAAACCAACATCTTTGGGATCCCAAATCGACAGCAGATATTATTGAATATGAATTGTATCATTTTGTCCTCAGTGATTTTCACCAGAGGCTCTGCCTCCATCCATTTACTAAAGTATTCGACGGCAACCACCATGAATTTCCTTTGCCCTGTTCCCATTGGCAATGGGCCTACCAAGTCGATTCCCCATTGAGCAAAAGGGATCGGGCAGTTGATCGTTGTCATTGCCTCGGCTGGAATGTGGGGGATTCGACCATGGCGCTGGCATCTGTCGCATCCTTGTACTAATTGTTCGGCTGCTTTTCGGATCTTGGGCCAATAATATCCCGCTCGAAGGGCTTTGCCAGCTAGGGCTCGCGATCCTATATGCTCTCCGCAACAACCCTCATGGATCTTCTTCAAGACATGATCCCCTTCTTTTTCAGAAGCGCATCGCAGGTGGGGTCCGACCATTGACTTCTTATATAAGACTCCTTCGATCTCAAAATATTTACTCAAATATCGGGCTGCTTTCTCCGCCTCCTGCTTATCTCCTTCTGGCACTCGACTTTGTAATAGCTCGCGAATTGCTCTTCGCCAATCCTGCTTTTTGTCGACCTCCATTGTCTCACTTAGGACACTCCCTTCTAAGTGCAGTGTGGTAATATAATTCCCCATTTTTCCTTCTTTGGAACTTGCGATTTTTGCGAGCCAATCGGCTCGCTTGTTCTCTTCTCGAGGCACTTGCGTCAGCTCAAAACTTTCTAAGCCTTGCACCAGGCTCTGAATTTCCTCGACATATTTTATCATCCGATCCTCCTTGATTTCGCAATTTCCCAATACTTGTCCCACAACAAGCTGCGAGTCAGAATGTGCCATGATTTCCGTTGCTCCTTCCCCGATCGCCAGTTGAATCCCCTTAATTAGATCTTCGTATTTTGCTTCGTTGTTCGAGGCCTTAAACCCCATTCTCATGGCGAAGTCGAGCTGCTCACCTTCGGGAGATACTAGGACTACTCCCAAACCAGATCCCCTGGCTGATAAGGACCCATCGACGTGCATTATCCATTTCTTGCTTGCTCCCTTAGTCCCCTCTTGGATAAAGTCGGCTAGGGCTTGAGCTTTTATAGCTCGTCGCGGTTCGTACTTGATGGAAAATTCACTTAGTTCAACTGCCCATTTTACGAGTTAACCCGAGACAGTAGGTCGACCCAGGGTTTCTCCGAGCTGAATGTTCGTCCTTACTATTATCATATGGTTCAGGAAATATGGCCTCAATTTTCTGGCTGTGATTACTAATGTTAATGCGGCCTTCTTGACTTCGGAATATCTCGCTTCTGCGCTTTGAAGTACTCAACTTGTATAGTAGAATGGCTGTTGGGCCCCTCCAGTTTCTCGCAGTAATACAGAACTTAGAGAAAATATTCCCACCGAGATGTAGAGCACCAACTCGTCGCCCGGCTCTGGCTTAGTTAACAACGGTAGCTCGCTCAGAAACTCCTTCAACTTGTCAAACGCCATTTGAGCCTCGTCATTCCACTGAAAAGCTTTTTTCTTGAGTAACTTGAAGAATGGGAAACTCCTTTCCGCAGCTCGAGCTATGAACCGACTTAGGCCTGCAATTCGACCTGTCAGGACTTGCACTTCTCTAACATTTTTTGGCGGGGCCATGTCGAGTATGGCTTGCACTTTGTCTTTATTTACCTCGATGCCTCTCTCCGTCACGACATAGCCCAGGAATCGTCCTGCCCTTACTCCAAAGGCGCACTTACTTGGGTTTAGCTTCATTCCAAATGTTCTCAGTGTCATAAATGTTTCCTTCAGGTCCTCCACATGCGAGATCGAGAACCTACTTTTCACCAAGATATTGTCCACGTAAACTTCCATATTTCGCCCGATCTGCGATTTGAACATTCGATCCATTAACCCCTGATATGTTGCCCCTGCGTTTTTAAGCCCGAAAGACATGATGACATAACAATACGTCCCCTTGCTCGTCACGAAACTGACTTTGCTTTGATCCTCTGGAGCCAACGGGATTTGGTGATATCCCTGGGATGCGTCCATTATACTTAGCAATTGACAGCCAGCTGTGGAGTCGACCAACTGGTCGATTCTTGGCAGGGGGTAGTGATCCTTTGGGCAAGCTAAATTTAAATCGCGAAAATCAATGCACATGCGCCACTTATTTAGCGCCTTTCTCACCATCACTGTGTTCAATATCCATTCTGGGAGTTGAATTTCTTTGATATGTTTAGCTTTCAGTAACTTATCCACCTCGACCTCAATTGCTTTATCGATCTCCGCCCCATGATGCCTAAGTCATTGCTTCACGGGCTTTTTCAGGGGGTCAACATTAAGTTTATGTTCCATGACACCGGGATCGATTCCAGTCAACTCTTCGGGGGAAAAAGCAAATATGTCTCTGAATTCTTTCAACAGTCCCACCAACTGTCGACGCAACTCATCTTCCAATTCTCCCCATATTTTAGTGGTCTGATCCTCTATTTCCCCGATTTGAATTTCCATCAATTCTCCGTGCGGCTTAAGGTCGCTCTCCCTCTGTCTTTTTTCATTTGACATCGACTTTTTCCCTTCCTTTTCTTTCGTTCGTTGGTTCGTTCTCACTGCTATCTGGTAACAGGTTCTTGACAATCTCTGGTCTCCTCGGGCCTCCCTTACTTTATCTCCGACGGGGAACTTCAGCTTCATGTGGTAGGTCGACACCACCGCCTGAAATGCATTGAGCACTGGCCTTCCTAGGATCACGTTATAAGCCGACTCGACGTCGACTACAACAAATCGCACCATCTTTACCTTTCTCAAGTCGCCTTCCCCGAGGACGACGGCGAGCATGGTTTCTCCTAGGGGGCGACTTCCGAACCATTAAACCCAAAAAGGGAGGTGTGCAGGGGTGCAAGCTCGATGTCGAGTTCCATCCGTTTGAGACAATTGTAGAAGATCACATTCACCGAACTTCCCGTGTCGACAAAGATCCTCTGCACTTCATAGCCTGATATCTGAGCTGTGATCATTAGGGCATCGTTGTGAGGTCTCTCGACTTCTCCCATGTCTGCTGGCCCAAAATTCATCACTGGACCGTTTTCCTCGACCTGCTGCACTTCAATTTTCCCGTGGTGTCCTCGAGCATATGCTTTTCTGGCCCGATTTGAATCTCCATCAGTCGGCCCTCCGAATATCATGTGAATTACTCCTCTTTTCTGAGGGAGATCCTCCTTATCGGGTGTCCTCGCTCTCTTGCGGGGACTCTTGCTCCTCTCCTTCGCCGACTGGTTCGATCTCGATCTTTGTAAACGAACTCCTTTAGATGGTCTGCTTTGATTAGTCTCTCGATCTCATTCTTCAGGTGCTGACATTCGTCGGTATTATGCCCGTAATCCTTGTGGAATCGACAATACAGATCGCTTTTGGGCTTTGTCGGTCCATCCTTCCTCGTCCGTGGCCACCTGACAACATTTTCGCGAATTTCATTCTCCATTACCTCCAATATCCTTCCATTCGAGGCTGACAGGGGGGTATACTGAGTTGTCCTCCATCCCCTTGACCGCCCCTCCCTTTCTGACTTCGGGGATCCTTTTCTCTCTCCCGTCGCGATTGGTTTCTTATCCTTCTTCTCGTCCTGAGACTTAGCTTTTGCTTTAGCTGCTTGCAAAAAGTCGGCTTCAGCTTCCTCGACATTCATGTACTTAGCGCACCTTCCTAACACCTCATCGAACGTCCTCCCGGGTCGTTTTGCTAAGGAGTTTCTGCATAATCCCGAGAGTAGTCCTCGAGTGAGTCCTCCCGACTTGATTTCCTCAGTGGCCGAGGGGACGTCGACGCACGCCCGTGTGTACCTCGCCACATAATCCCTCAATGTTTCCCCTTCTTTCGGTTGCATACCTATCAGAGTAAGGTAAAACTTTTCTTGGGCCTTTACACTTGCAAATTGATTCAGAAAACTTGAACTAAATCCGTCAAAGTCCCTGACGGCTCCTGGGGGCAATTGATGGAACCAATCTTGCGCGGGTCCTCGCAGATTCGTCAAGAACGCTCGACATTGAACGGGATCATTGTAGCGGTGCAACACCGCCATGTTTTCAAAACTCCTCAGATGTCGAGAGGGGTCAGTCGACCCGTTGTACCAGATGTTAAGTTCTCTAAACCCCTGAGGAAAGTCAGCATCTAGAATGTGTTGTGAAAAAGGATGTCCCCTCGAGCTTCCTGTTTTTCTCCCCTCGACTCGAGCCTGCAAATCTCGCACCTGCGCTAGTAACTGCTCCAGGGTGTCGTTTCTCGCCTGTGGATTGACAGTCCTAACAGAGGATTCCTCTTCATCTGCCCTCCTGTTCTGCCTTTCATGTGACTGCGCCTGCTGTTCGCGTTCAGGGGGTTGTTGTTCATTTTGAGGCTGCTCGACCCTAGCTTGCTCGATCCTGGGTTGTTTGACCCTAGGCTGCTCGATTCGAGTCTGTTTGATTTGGGCTGCTACAGCTTCGGCAATCATCCTCTGCATCTCGCTTCTCGTCATGGTCAGTGTTTGCTCCTCGATTTGGGGTGGTGGCCTTGTCTCCTGATCAAGTCGCCTAGGCTGCCTCCCCAATCTCAAAGATGTTTCGGTCGATGCATGACCATCCGCTTCCCCGCTCGTGTCCTTCACGTGACTGGCCTCCCCTTGGGTGAGAACTGGGTACTTGACTCCGGGTGGGGTAATAGGCGTCTCTTCCTCCATACGCCCTCCTGACGGCGCGTGTGCCCCAAACGGCGGGAAACCAAACACTTGGAGTGGTGGTCTGGCGCTGGGGATCGGCGGAGGTCGCTTGTCGGTCCACGTTGCCCTGAAATCGTCGTTCAAGTTTTTCTGCAATCCTTCCTTCTCAGCCATCGGAGACAGATCAAAGCTAGGTGTAAAGCTCTTAATTCCTTCAAGAACTCCCCACAGACGGCGCCAAAATGATGGGTCTCCTCTCAGATCTGGAGTGAATCGGTGGAAAATTGCCCAGATCTGGAATGAACCGATGGGAATGAGCTCAGATCTGACTCGATAGCCTCCAAACCGTTGCTGAACCGCGAGAACACCTGCAAGAACTCAACGCCGGAGGGGTTTCCGGCGTAGAGCCTCCGACGCTCAAGTCAGTATGTGAAAGAGATAAAGAGAGCTGCTCTGAGAGAGCAGCAGGAATAATGGAGAAGAATGTAGAATGAATGGGAGTTAGGGTTTTGGGGTTACCTCAGCTCCTTTATATAGAAGAAAAACATTTACCTGAAGTCCGCAAAATGCCCTGGCTGACTTACTGGAAATGTCCAAAATACCCTGGTCGGTTCGCATTCCATCCACTTCCTAGTCAGCATCTAGATTCTTCCTTATCTTTGGTAGCTTCCTTCTTATCCTCAACAACTGTCCTTCGATATGTTGAAGTGCACTGGAGTCGTTGAGATCTTATGAGCATCAAGACCTCCTCAGTCGACTCGGGATATCAACTCGAGTTGACTGGGCCATATTCAATTGTCAGTAGATCCTCACGCGTTTGACCGTCTTCCAAGAGAAAATCCACTTATGTTAGTCGACATGTGGAAGTCGACTAGGCAAAATGCCTGGACCCTTGACCGGGGATACCATAAAGAATCTGCGGACAGAGTCGACTTCGCGTAAGTCGACTCGGTAATCTCTGAACCGCGATGCTATTGAACCGTTATACGATAGTATGGCTATATCAAGCATCAACCTTCTCCTTTCCAGCAGCAACCTTTTCTTTTCCTTTTGGGATTTCCGCAGCAGTGGACTTCGACTTCTCCCCCTTAGTCGTTGCAGTGGACTTCGACTTCTCCCCCTTAGCAGATACCTTCTTTTTTCCAGCAGTAACAATCTTCTCCCCCTTTTTCGATTTAGACACTAAAGGGGCCTGTGACTTTGACTTTAACGAACCAAGCACCTCCTTATAGTACCTTCGTTGATCAGCCAGTTTCTTTTCAAGCCCAGACAGAACAGCCACTTGTTGATTCAAGAATCCACGCAGATGAGAGGGAACATCAGAAGCTTTGACAAGAGATGGGCGTGGAGGTGTGGACTTAAATCCCGCAAGGGCAAGTGGCATGAGCACATGTGAGAAAGTATCACCCACACGTGGATCCATTTTGACACCAGCTTTGAAAAGAATAGCACAAATGGTAGACGGATAAAGCAGCAATTTGTGGGGCTTGGAAATTTCCGCAAATGACACCACGGCATCAAAGATTACCGAACAAACATCAAATGGAACGCCATTGAGAATGCGGTATATAACACGAGCCTGAGTAGGAGTTACAAACTGTTTGTGTGAAGTCGGTGTCCAATTCGATGCTCCAATTTTCTGTAGTGCATTCGCAGGAGGAGTGAGACTCTTGACAAACAGTCCTGGAGCAAGCCACTTATTCAATGACCCACCAGTCAGAGTGTGGGCAACTTCATCCAGATCATCAGTGGGTGGAGAGAGAGTGGAACTTTCAGCCATACCAAGCACAGATGTAACGCCCCGTATTTTATTAATAAAGGAAATACTAGCTTTTAGTTTTAAGCTAGCCTTTATTAATAAATAATCATGTTCATGTTTAGTCGATAAGTTATTCGGTTTACTTATTTTAGTAACCGAATAAGTTTCCAGATTTAATTCCGATATTGTTTTCGGAATTAATTATTTTCAGTCGAGATTACCGAAAATTATTTTCGACGTACCGTTTACGTTCGGAATAATTCTGGTAATTAAGCATTATGTTTAATAAATAATTAAACCTAGGTTAGTGATTAATTAGCAAATTAATCACACTTAAAGACTAAAAGCCGTGAGATTAAGTTCATTGTTACTAAATAAAATGCCAATTGCCGTAGCAATTTGGCTTCTTCACATCAAGAAAAAAAAACACATTAGCTTTCTTCATAGTGAGGGAAGTTTGGTCTTAATATTAAGCATGAGGTGGAAATTTCATATGCTTAGTCACCCTTAAGCATCTAATTAGCTTGCAAATGGCAAGTAGTGGTGAGGCCACATCCTCACTTCATCACCCCCATCTCACGGCCATGTTTATAAATAGGAGGAGAGTTGGAAATTTTCCCACCACTTACGCATATATTATTCTCCCAACAATTAATAAGGTTCAGCAAAGTAAGCTTAGTGAGGTTAGGAGTTCTAGCAAGCTTAAGCACACGAGCTAGTCGAGCACCGCACGGCAATAGCCTACTGCTCACGCAGACGCGCACGCAAGGTCACGATCGATTGCGATATTCCGACGAGCACTTAAGAAGTTACTTGATCTTGGTCGAGGCAAAATGGTGTTTTATTCGTGAAAGGGCTCAAAGTCGTCGCCAGCGCATACCGCGCGTGGCTACGGGCCGCCCCAATTGCCTCAAAATAATGTTTCATGTGTAATTGGTCTGGAGTTGCCGAGGGAAAAGATGATTTGGTCGGGAGACGGCTTATCGCCGTCGGCAGCGCACGGCGCGCTCGCCACGGCCCATTCAGTTGATCGTGCGAAAAATTATATTTTCAAGTGATTTCAGCAATTATGTTCATGTTAAGCCAGATTATGTTCAGTGAAGTCAGAATGCTCG
>CACSLK010027388.1:2123067-2137956 GCA_902706635.1 Striga hermonthica | reverse complement strand
TATAATAGCACATCATATAATTATTCTTACTTACCAAAATATCTCGTATGTCATCCTATTAAAATAGGAATCACTTGGTAAATCAAATAAATAAGAAATAAAAATATATGGCTATTTTATATTATCTTACAGCATAAGAGAATGCATCAATCACTGAAGGTATAGGTTACGACAACGGTCAGGGAGTCTCATATCCTTATCCTTCCGTGGTCCTGTTCAACGCTTAACATAAGTGCTAGTGTAATCCTTCAGTCAAAGACCAACTGAATCAAGAATACACTACAATCTTTTTCCAAGTGGGTCTCACTGCCAGTCTAGACTGTGAACGAATAGTTTAGTCTTATAAGGAACCGATAGGTGATCTTTCTATTCGAAACTCTTCGAACCACACTACCTCAATATAAGACATGGAGTATGTATTGCATTAATAAATAAACTGCAAACATATGTACTTTGACCGAAACATGATGGCCAGATAAAAATGGAATTGATAGAAACTGCAAAACATAGCTTTTACAGCATACCCCTAACAATCTTCCACGTATGCTTTATAAACTCATGGCTAAACAAAATAACCACAATTTCTTTCAATCTAATTCTCAAAGACTAGTCTACTATGTTGCCCTAACATCTGACTCCCATTCCTTCTACGTGTCTCGTAAAGACTTTCGCCGGTAGGCTCTTCGTAAAAAGATCTGCTAGGTTGTCCTCTGATTGTATCTTGGCAACAACGACTTCTCCTCGTCCAACGATTTCTCGTCTCAGGTGGTACTTGCGCTCTATGTGTTTACTCGCTTTATGAGTCCGTGGCTTCTTCGAATTTGCTACTGCTCCGCTGTTATCACAGAACACTGTGATTGCAGCGGGCAAACTCGGTACCACATCAAGGTTGAGGAGAAAATTCCTGAGCCAGACAGCTTCTTTCGCTACCTCTGAGGCTGCTACATACTCAGCCTCCATGGTTGAGTCCGCCATGCATTTCTGCTTGACACTCCTCCATACTATGGCTCCTCCTCCTAAAGTAAACACAAACCCTGAGGTTGACTTGCTTTCGTCCCGGTCTGCCTGGAACTCAGAATCGGTGTAACCCAACGGAAGCAATTCATCTGCCTGGTAAATCAACATGTACTCCTTAGTCCTACGTAGGTACTTGAGTATATGCTTTACCGCAGACCAATGTTCCGGTCCTGGATTACTCTGATATCTTGCTACCATGCCCACGGCATAACAAATATCAGGTCGATTGCATACATGAGTCTTCCTACTGCCGATGCATAAGGAACTGCCTTCATGTCCTCTATCTCTTGAGGCGTCTTCGGGGACATCCTCTTAGATAGAGGTATTCGATGCCGAAAGGGTAAATCCCCTTTCTTGGAATCCTGCATGTTGAAACGCTTTAGGACAGTGTCTATGTATGTGGATTGGGATAGGAACAACTTTCTCTTCTCTCGGTCGCGAATGACCTTGATTCCGAGAACATGTCCTACTTCTCCCAAATCCTTCATATCAAAATGCTTGGATAACCATACCTTTACGTCTGACAACATCTTCACACTGTTTCCAATGAGAAGAATATCATCCACGTACAGCACTAGAAACACCACCACGTTTCCATCATTTTTCTTGTACACACAGTGCTCATCCGGACATTGGGTAAATCCATACGATTGGACAACCTCGTCAAAACGGATGTTCCAAGACCTCGAAGCCTGCTTCAGCCCATAAATGGACCTCTTTAGCTTGCAGACCAGATGCTCTTGGCCCTTTGCAATGAATCCTTCTGGTTGCTGCATATAGATGTCCTCGTCCAAATTCCCGTTAAGGAAAGCGGTCTTAACATCCATTTGCCAAATCTCATAATCCATATGAGCGGCCACACCAAGAGAATCCTGATGGATTTGAGCATGGCTACCGGCGAAAAGGTTTCCTCATAATCTATCCCTTCTTTCTGAGTGTACCCTTTCGCAACAAGCCTAGCTTTGAAGGTCTCAACCTTCCCATCTGCTCCTCTCTTTCTCTTATAGACCCACTTGCATCCAATGGCGTGGACGCCACTGGGTGGCTCTACAAGATCTCAGACCAGATTAGTGTCCATTGACTCTATTTCAGATTTCATCGCCTTTTGCCAAGACTCTGCGTCCCGATCTTGGAGTGCCTCATTGTATGTCCATGGGTCAGATTCAAGAACGTACGGGACGGCCTCAGAAGACTCTCCCAGACCCATGAACCGTTCGGGCTGCCGGACAACCTCCCACTACGACGAGGTACTACCTGCTCAGGTGCATCGTCAGCGATACGTGTTGCAGTACTTTGTGGTGTAACATCTAGTGCACTCGGTATCGAAGTACTCACTCCCTTTAACTCCTCAAGAACATGTCTACTACTGGTCTTATGATCTAAGACATAGTCTTCTTCCAAGAACCTAGCATTCGTGCTAACGAATACTTTCTGGTCCTCGGGACTATAAAATAGACCGCCTTTCGTTTCCTTAGAATATCCCACAAACAGCCTTACTTCTGATCTCGGTTCCAACTTATCAGTATCGGTTCTCAGCACATGTGCTGGACTACCCCAAATTCTGAGATGTCTTAGACTAGGCTTATGCCCAGACCACAACTCCAATGGTATAGACGGTACTGATTTAGAAGATATGCTATTCAGAATGTATACTGATGTTTCTAGGGCATATCCCCAAAACGAATCTGGTAATGTACTATAACTCATCATTGCCCTAACCATTTCCATTAGAGTCTTGTTCCTCCGTTCTGCTACGCTATTCTGCTGAGGCGTGCCAGGCGCAGTCAGCTGGGACGTAATCCCATTATCCGTCAAGTAGCTCCTAAATTCATTCGAGAGATATTCTCCACCACGATCTGATCGTAATGACTTGATACTTTTTCCTAACTGTTTCTCCACAACTGCCTTATACTTCAAGAACTTCTCAAAGCATTCAGACTTGCGGTGCAGAAGGAAAATGTAACCATATCTCGAGTATTCATCGATAAACGTAAGGAAGTACTCGAAACCACCTCTCTCTTGAACACTCATAGGACCACATAGATCGGAATGAACTAGCCCTAACACATCTTCGGCTCTATGCCCCTTTGAACTAAAAACCCTCTTAGTCATCTTACCTTCCAGGCAAGACTCACAAGTTAGAAAGCCTCGACTTCTAACGACCCCAAGGGCCCGTCTGCTACCAACCTTTGAATCCTCCTAAGGTTAATATTACCAAGTCTTAGATGCCAAAGATATGTTTCGTTCATTTTAGAAGGTTCCTTTCTCTTATTCAGATTAGATGATGATTGAAGTAATTATTTCTGTTGCAGTGGAGATGACTTAGATTCTAGAATGTATAGATTGTCAAGTAATGAACCAGAACATATGAACTTTTTGCCAAAACGAATAACAACTTTATTATCAAACGTAGCGGAAAAACCGTTCATAAACAACTTAGAAATTGAAATCAAATTCTTTCTAAAACTGGGAACATAAAGACAATCTTTCAAAACTAGAAACCTATCTAAGCCAAAATCTAAATAGATGTCTCCCACTGCAACTGTCGACGCTCTACTAGCATCGCCCAAGTAGATGGCAACTTCTCCTTCCCTAAGTCGCTTGGTTTCCTGGAACCCCTGCAATGAATTGCAGACATGATCAGTGGCCCCTGTATCTACACATTAGGTACTGGAAGATAACACCGCTAAACATGTTACAATGACTAAACCAAAAAGAGTACCTTTGTCGGGTTTCCTGGGAAGAGGGCAGTTTGCCTTCCAGTGTCCTTTCTGCTGACAATTGTAGCACTTGTCTTTTGGCTTCTTTGCTTTTTGTCAAGGTTGCGCGTCACTCATGACCGCTTTGCCCTTTCCTGCGGACTTCTTCCTCTTCTTGCCCTTAGGAGCCTTAGAATTGGAAGCTTCTCCCCGCTGGGCCACCATAGCTTGGGTGTTCTGACGAAACAGGCCCTCTGTCGACTGAAGTTCAGCAACAAGTTCTGGAAGAGTCATCAACATCTTATTCATGTTGTAATTCAACCGAAATTGTTCAAAGCTCTTCGGCAAAGACTGGAGCACTATATCGACCTGGGTTTTCCCATCAATAAAATTCCCAAGAACCTCCAGCTCATTCAGCTGGGCCATCATAGCAAGAACATGTTCCCTTACGGGAGTGCCCTCGCGCATGGTCATGTTCATCAGAACCCTCATGGCCTCTTGTCGGGCAGCCCGTGACTGATGACCAAATAACTCCTTGAGATTGAGGAGCATGTCCGCTGCAGTGTTCATAGACTGATGTTGATGTTGAAGTACATTTGACAAAGATGCCAAGATGTAACACTTCACCATCTCGTCAGTCTTTTTCCACCGAGCATACTCCTCTTTCTCTTGGTCTTGTGCATTGTCAGCAGGCACAGCCGGACAAGCCTCAACAGTAGCAAATTTGTACCCTTTAGCAGTTAACACTATATCCAAGTTCCTTTTCCAGTCAATATAATTGGGACCAACAAGTTTGTTTTCTTTGAAAATTACGGACAACGGATTGAAAGACATTTTGAATTCCTCGGATCATGCAAACATAGTCTTTACTCAGTCAAGTAATTTTGAATTTATACATCAAATATTGATCCCATTTAACAATATTCAAATAAATTCACCAACACCTCAAAACACCGAATCCCTGCAGGCCAGTGAGTGTGGACGTCTACGGTTCAAACATTCGCAAAAGGAGGGATAAATCCCATTAGCTTAACATACTGCTGAGCAATACTTAACTAATAGTCGGTATCATCTTTTGGCTAGCGCAATTAACTTTATAAAAGAATAAAAACGACCTTGTCCTTTGGGACTATCGTAATTATTTGCACTTTAAGCGTAACCCATTAATTGGTACTAAGTTTACTACCAAAATTATACGTCCACCTTTGGGTGACCCGTACGCTTTTGAAATAGCTCACTATAACCATCCCGAAAGAAATTCATCCTTGTGATATGTGAAATAAAACGTCCTTTGGGCTAGAATTAAATCACTTCACTAACAAAACTATAATGGAGGCCTTGGATGTAATTTATTTCAACCCATTACACACTTAATATAATTTTTATTTTATGGAATTTTCTTAACATGTTTGTATTTGCACATAAGCAATCACGTAAAACATGCATGATTAATGAGCAATAATAAAGTAGGAACTATAATCTAACTATCATGGCCATTAATCAATCTCCAATGTTACGGAAAAAACACAGTCCTGTCCTTGTTGAGTGTGTCCTCCGTTTCAGGTATTGGAACTCCCCTTTCGCAGTGACTCCCACTGAATTGGTCGTCTCCGGGAAAGTCGCCATTGGATCACCATGGCATCCGTGTACGTGTTTATGGCTCGCCCCATCAAGGTTGGTCCACGCCCGCCGGATCAATAACGAATAATATAAGCAACAATTACATAATTCATCCTATGACCCACGCAGGAGCCGTACATGAGTTTCTATGAAAGCAATAAACTATGCGGTGTCCCACCGCGCGAATAATTTATTACAAGCATTCACCAACCCAAAAATTCCTTGACATGTCCAAGGCTTTAAAAACAGCATACATTCAACATGAATTAAAATCCATACATACGGGCCACAATAGTCGGATTCGAAAACCTGCAAGAACTTATTGCAATTTCTAATCTACTATGCCACTGCGTCCGTACGCACATAATTCATGTAGACAGGCAAAGTTCAAAATTCAAACTGTGCACGAGTTTGCATTAAGCCTGGTCTCTGATACCAGTTGTTGAGTTCTGTTAGGAACGTCAAACAACATGCACAGTATTGAACTTTATCGAAATAAATCCTAACGCAGCGGAATCTATAGTTAGGATATGTACGTTTACCTTTTAAAATTTTTGCCGACTCTGAGACGGTGTAGAGTACCGTTGATGAAGTTCGTCTGAACACCACAACCTAACGGGTGGATAGGTTTGGCCTTTAGTCAATTCTCATCGACACGTCAAAAGGATCACGATTGAACGGCACGCAGGTCTCGGCGTCGGGCTGCAGCGGACGATCGTGCACGTCGGGCACGGACAACGTGCGGACAGCGTGCGCGGACTGCTGGCGTGACGTGCGGATCACTGCCAGAGCGCGTCGGGCGCTGGGCGTTCGCAGAGAGACGCTGGGAACGCGGAGGGGCGCTGTCGAGGACGCGCGAGATGCAGGACAGTGTGAACAGGTGCTGGGGCGTGTCGCGCGTGCGTTGCGGGACTCCTTCTCCTACGCGGGCTGGCGCTGGGACGCAGTAGACACACGCGGGTGTGATGCGCGCGACTCCTGGATGCACAAGGAATGATGCGCGCGTGCTGGACGAGCGCTGGAACCTCACGATCGGCGACAACGAGCAGCGGGGACTGACGGGCGGTGCGCGACTGTGTGCTGGGGACGATCGGGGAGCGCGGTGCTGCACGAACGGGCGTCGGGCCTTCGTGCGACGGTCCTGGGCGTCGCTGCTTGGAGCAGGGGCTGGGCCTGGCTAGGCGCGGTCGCGGGTGGTTGCTCGAGGTAGCGATCGGCTGGGCCTGGCTGGCTTCCGGCAGCGGCGGCAATTTCCGGCGGCGGTTGACGGTGGCAGACGGCGACGGTCGGCTGGGGAAAGTGGCCGGAAATATATATATATATATATAAAGGATCAAATAATTGTACCCAAAAGCCTTTTAACGGATTACCTAAACACTTATTTCGATTAAACTTGTTGGAGCTTTTAATCGAATCTCCCTAACTCTCGAACGATGCACGTGTATGTAGATATGAAAAATCGGCCAACATAACATTGTAGGAGAGATTGGGACATGGTGTATTTATAAACTCCATTAGGGACCTTAAGGAGGTGCTAAATATGGGCTTATTCCATTAGGCCTAGGAATCATAATTCTACTCCAATACTAATTTAATGTAGGAAGGAAATCTCCTACTAATCTCCTCCTTTTTAGAAGACTCCTAAGTCTCCTAACACTAGAGAAGATCCTTGTAGGAATATCTTTCCTAATTAAATTAATAACCATGGAATAAAATTAATTCCTAATTTAGAAAGCCTAATTTTACTCCAATTAATAATATAATGTAGGAAATATATTTCCTACTAATCTTCTCCTTCTAGAAGACTCCCAAGTCTCCTAATCTCAAGAAAAGATTCTAGTAGGAATTTTATTCTCCTAATTAATTAATTAATATGGAATAAAATTAATTCCTATTTAATGAAATTAAATAATAAAACATCCCACTAGAGTAATATTATTGCTCTCCCCATTTAGCCACTATTTTACCAATAAAATCGAGCCTCCATGATTAAATAATATTAATCTGATTGATCGATTTACCTCCCTATGTTTAAGATATAACATCCGTTGATTAATTAAATTACTGACAAAATAATTAATCAACTTCTTATTCATTTCCGAAATTAGTACCACTCAGACTTTAACCATTATGTCAGACAATCGTCTACCTGCAGGGTTTAACATAATGTTCCTTCCTGAACTCATTTCGGGGACGTCATCAATCCAGTGCACTGGAACATAGTGACCGTAAATAATTTATAATAGCACATCATATAATTTTTCTTACTTACCAAAATACCTCGTATGTCATCCTATTAAAATAGGAATCACTTGGTAAATCAAATAAATACGAAATAAAAATATATGCCTATTTTATATTAACTTACAGCTTAAGAGAACGCATCAATCACTGAAGGTCTAGGTTACAACAACGGTCAGTGAGTCTCATATCCTTATCCTTCCGTGTTCCTGTTGAACACTTAACATAAGTGCTAGTGTAATCCTTCAATCAAAGACCAACTGAATCAAGAATACACTACAGTCTTTTTCCAAGTGGGATCTCACTGCCAGTCTAGACTGTGAACGAATAGTTTAGTCTTATAAGGAACCGATAGGTGATCTTTCTGTTCGAAACTCTTCGAACCACACTACCTCAATATAAGACATGGAGTATGTATTGCATAAATAAATAAACTGCAAACATATGTACTTTGACCGAAACATGATGGCATAAATAAATAAACTGCAAATATATGTACTTTTACAGCATACCTCTAACAAAAACCCACTGACATACGACCCGGAAATCACAAGAAAGGATAAGGAAAATCGGAGGCTAGCAAGCCTGGCAAAGGAAACGCACGAAAATCGAGAACAGGACTATCCGGAGCTTGCCGATTACCAAAGTTCTTCCAGCGAGTCTTACAACGTTGGTCATTCTGATTCTTCAAGAGAGGAAGAAGAAATGGTGGGAGAGCAAGAACGTACGTTAAGAAAACTAGTCAATCCTCAACTCCTCCAACAACCCGTATGCATAACATTTCCAAGGGTGAATGACGCCACGTTTGAGCTCAAGTCTAGGCTCATACACTTATTGTCGTCGTACAATGGACTTGCAGGCGAGGGCCCCCATATGCACTTGAAGGATTTCCATACCGTTTGGTCCGGAATGAAGCCCGCCGGAGTGACCGAGGAACAGATCAAACTCCGGGCCTTTTCGTTCTCATTGAAGGATAGAGCTAAAGACTAGCTATACTACCTACCGTCGGGGTCGATCACCATGTGGGCTGACATGGAGAAGGCTTTTCTCCAACGATACTTTCCGGCATCCCAGGTGGCGAATTTACGTAAGGAGATATGTGGTGCCAAACAATTGCATGGAGAGACGCTATACGAGTATTGGGAGAGATTTAAGCGACTCATTGCATGTTGTCCTCAGCACCAGAAGACAGAGCATTTGTTAATCCAATATTTCTATGAGGGGTTGTCCCTCATGGATAGGAATATACTCGATGCGGCCAGTGGAGGCACTCTTATGGACAAGACACCGGCGGCCGCAAGGGAGTTGATAGCGAACATGGCTGCGAATTCCCAACAATTCGGCACTCGAGAAGCGTCCTTCCAATCTATTAATGATACTAGTATTGGAGCTTTGGAGTCTCAAGTCAAGGAGTTGACGACATTTCTCCTAAAATTAGCCACTGATGGCTTACCGAGAGATCAGTCTTGCATGCGGTGTGAGACAACCGATCACATCACGGATAATTGCCCAGTAATCAATGATGAGATGGAGGCACAAGCCAATGCTATAGGGTCCAACAATGGGCCGGGCCGAACATATGATCCCTTGTGCAACACTTATAACCCCGGCTGGAGAGACCACCATAATCTTCGCTATGGCAACCCCTCTGGGGGAGTATACGGGGAACAGGATAATAGGCCTCCTCAAATTTTTCAGAGAGGCCTAAACTTTCCACGATAAGCTGGTAACGGGCCACCAAATTCCATGCAACAAGCCTCACTCGAAGACATGATGAAGGCGTTGACAACCAACACCATAAACTTCCAGCAAGGTGTTGAGGCAAGCATTAAGAGTCAAGGAATAAGCATCAAGAACTTGGAGGGTCAAATGAGTCAAATGGCGGACCATATGAGTCGATTGGATGCACAACTTGGTGGTCGACTTCCATCTCAGCCTGAGATCAACCCGAAGAATGTTAGCGCAATTACTTTGCAAAGTGGGAAAGAGTTAGAAGCCCCGAGAGCCAGAACAGAGAAGAAGGAGGGTGAAATCGAGGATTCTGTTCCAGAGTACGGGGGGTGCAGCAGACTACGGGGGCCCCCACTACTCCAGCGGCAGAACATGAAAAATCCAACAAAACCAGCCCAGTTTGTCCACCACTAAAACCCGAACCTCTACCATTTCCATCCAGGGTACGAAAGGCAGCAAAGGAGAATTCGGAGAAGCAGGTTCTCGATATGTTCAGGAAGGTCGAAATTAATATCCCCCTCATTGATGCAATCGAGCAAGTCCCTCGCTATGCCAAGTTTTTGAAGGATTTGTGCACTAAGAAGAGAAAACTGCAAGGGAATGAAAAGATTCTGATAGGAGAGAACGTCTCGGCAATATTCCAGAAACCCTTGCCTCAAAAGAGGAGCGACCCAGGTATGTTTTCAATTTCGTGTACGATAGGGAATTTAAAAATCGAGCGAGCCATGCTCGATTTGGGAGCATCAATTAATGTTATGCCTCGCTCTATTTTTGATTCCTTAAATTTGGGTCCTCATAAAGAAACTCGTATGGTAATTCAACTTGCCGACCGGAGTACTACCTTTCCGGATGGTGTAATTGAAGATGTTCAAGTTAAAGTCAATGAGCTTATATTTCCCGCTGACTTTTATGTGTTGAGTATGGATAGCAGGACTCCTATGTCAACCCTGATTTTGTTAGGGCGTCTGTTCCTCAACACTGCTCAAACAAAAATCGACGTTCGTGAAGGAACTCTCACAATGGAGTTCGATGGCAATGTCATTCGGTTCAATATTTTTAATGCAATGAAATTTCCTGATTCTGACCATTGTGTTTATTTAATTGATTGTATTGAACCGTTGGCACATGAATTTATTGACACTTATAGGGATGATGAGCTAGAGCTCGTGATTTCACAAAGTTTAGGCAAAGAACCTGCAGTACTGGGTACCTTCCCAGCAGTACTGGGTACCTCAGTACCTGACCTGCAGAGAGTAAATGAGAACTTTTGAGTCAATTTGGGCTAATCGAGGAGGCCGTGTCAGCCTTGAATACACTGAAACCACACCTCGGAAATTATGGTAAAAATTTTATTCGGCTACCTGAACTTGATAATAAAATTCTCTCTTCTTCTTTGCAGGCACCGGAGCTTGAGTTGAAATCCCTGCCGAGCCACTTGGAATATGTTTACTTAGGAGAGGACCGAACACTTCTGGTTATAGTGTCATCGAAACTGGAGGCTGAGCAAGAGGCAGCCCTCATTGAGGTGTTAAAGAACTATAGACGAGCTATCGGCTGGACCATTGCCGATTTACTAGGAATAATCCCATCCGTTTGCATGCATCGTATCCTTCTCGAGGAGGATGCTAAACCATCTCGTGAGGCGCAACGGAGGCTGAATCCTCCCATGATAGAGGTGGTGAAGAATGAAATCATAAAGTTGCTGGACGTTGGAGTCATTTATCCTATCTCGGATAGTCGTTGGGTGAGCCCGACGCAAGTGGTTCCAAAGAAGTCGGCCGTGACTGTGATCGAGAACAAGGTAGGTGAGTTGGTCCCCACTTGTGTACAGACCGAGTGGAGAGTATGCATCGACTACCGTAAGTTAAATGAAATGACTCGTAAGGATCATTTTCCATTACCTTTTATTGATCAGATGTTGGAGAGACTGGCAGGTTGCTCTTACTATTGTTATCTAGATGGCTATTCAGGTTATTTTCAGATTCCCATTGCTCCCGAGGATCAGGAAACGACCACGTTTACTTGCCCGTTTGGGACATTCGCGTACAGACGCATGCCATTCAGATTATGTAATGCGTCGGCCACATTCCAACGGTGCATGGTGAGCATCTTTTCAGAATACGTTGGCAACATAATTGAGGTATTTATGGATGACTTTAGTGTCTATGGTGAGTCAATTAATTCCGGTCTCGAGAACCTTGCTTTAATTTTAAAACGATGTATAGAAACAAATCTTGTTCTTAATTGGGAAAAGTGTCATTTCATGGTAGAACAAGGTATTGTTTCAGGTCACATTGTTTCTAAGCGAGGTATTGAAGTCGATAAGTCAAAGGTCGATATTATTACTACTTTGCCTTATCCCGCGAGTGTGCGGGGAAGTGCGTTCTTTTCTTGGCCATGCAGGATTTTATCGTCGACTCATTAAGGATTTCTTGAAAGTAGCAGCCCCTTTGTGCTCATTGCTGCAAAAAGAAGTGGAGTTTCAGGTGAACGAAGATTGCAAAAAGGCGTTCGATTCACTGAAGGAGAAGCTGACCACATCTCCAATCATTCAGCCACCTAGATGGGATCTTCCTTTTGAGATCATGTGTGACACTAGTGATTATGCCGGAGGAGCAGTGCTAGGCCAGCGAGTGGATAAGGCGGCTCATGTGATTTATTATGCGTCAAAGACGTTGAACCCCGCCCAAGAAAATTATACCACGACTGAAAAAGAATTGTTGGCTGTGGTTTTTGCACTTGAAAAATTTCGTTCATATATATTGGGGACTAAAGTAATTGTTTTTACTGATCATGCAGCCTTACGTCATCTTTTGGCGAAAAAGGAAGCAAAGCCGAGGCTCATCCGTTGGATACTCTTGTTGCAAGAATTCGACGTGGAGATCAAGGACAAGAAGGGAGCCGAGAATACTGTGGTTGACCATTTGAGCCGAGTGACACATGTCTCGGATGATTTTCAGCTGAGAGAGAGCTTTCCAGACGAGCAATTATTATTCATTGAAAAGCAGACCCCAGCAGTACTGGGTACCTGTTCAGGAGTACTGGGTACCCAGTACTCGACTGTGCAGCAACTGGATCGCTCGAACAGGGAGTTTCTTCATCTGAATTTTCCGAACCATGGTATGCTGATCTTGTCAATTATTTGGTTGCTAAAGTGTATCCCACAGGTATGAAGAGTCACATGAAGGACAAGCTTAGGAGTGATGCAAAGTATTACGTATGGGATGATCCATACCTTTGGAAGCATTGTGCCGACTAAGTGATTCGACGGTATGTCCCAGAGGCTGAGTTCCACTCCATCCTTTCGTTCTGCCATTCCCACGCAGGTGGAGGTCATTTTGGTGGTAGACGGACAGCTCATAAGGTTTTTGAGAGTGGATCTTATTGGCCAACACTCTTTCGAGATGCGCACAAATTTTGTAAGTCTTGTGATAATTGCCAACGAACAGGTAATATTTCTAAGAGAAATCAAATGCCCCAAAACCCTATTATTATTTGTGAAATTTTCGATGTTTGGGGAATTTATTTCATGGTCCCTTTTCCCTCTTTGTTTGGTAATGAATACATACTACTTGCCGTTGATTATGTCTCGAAATGGGTGGAAGCGAAAGCCACCCGAACTAATGATTCTAAGGTTGTTGCAGGCTTCATTAAGTTAAATATTTTTTCTAGGTTTGGGATCCCTCGTGCTATGATCAGTGACCGCAGAACCCACTTTTGCAACAAGACTGTTGAGGCGTTGCTTAGGAAATATGGTGTCATTCACCGGCTTTCGACCGCTTATCATCCCCAGACAAGTGGTCAAGCCGAAGTGTCAAACCGAGAGATAAAGTCCATCCTGGAGAAGATGGTGAAACCAAATAGGAAGGATTGGAGCATTAAATTGGAGGAGGCTTTGTGGGCGTACCGAACGGCCTACAAGACTCCAATCGGCATGTCTCCATACCGGTTGGTGTTCGGAAAGCCATGCCACTTGCCGGTCGAGCTACAGCACAGAGCTTGGTGGGCTGTGAAGAAGTGCAACTTTGATTATGATGATGCGGGAGCCCACAGGAAGCTCCAGTTGCAACAGCTCGAAGAAATAAGAAATGAGGCTTTTCAGAACTCTGTAATTTTTAAGGAAAAGACGAAGGCCTTCCACGATTTAAAAATTTCGAGGAAGAATTTTGTCGAGGGGGAAAAGGTTATTCTTTTCGACTCTCGGCTAAAATTATTCCCAGGGAAGCTGCGCTCTTGTTGGATAGGTCCCTTTGTCATCGTGAAAGTCTTTGGTCATGGAGCAGTGGAGATCCTTAGCCCTACGACGGGCAAGACGTTCAAGGTGAACGGACACAAGCTTAAGCCGTAGGAGAACTTGGAGTTGACAACGTAGAACGAGTCCAGCTGCACACTCCTCAGCCAGTTTAAAGGGGAGTACACTGTCAAGCCAACGACGTTAAAAAAGGCTGGGAGGCAACCCAATACTACTACTATTATTATTATTATTGATATTATTATTATTATTCGTATAGGTAGTTTTTATTTAGTGTTTATTGAATAAAATAATTAATTCCCGAGAGAGAAATATTTTGTTGTTGTTGTGCATGTGAATATGGCTGATGCAGGTTCATATTCTTTGTGTCGTTGCTGCAGGTTATTACACTGGGATAAATATTTTGTGGTAATCAAATGAGGAAGATAAAATACGGGCCACTGGTAAAGAAAATTGTATTGAAGAGGGGCTGCTAATTGTATTGGGCTGAGCAAATTGATTCATTATTAATTTTTGGGCTCAGCAGCAAATCATATTGGCAACCCAATTATCCGTTGACTCACGGTAGAAAAAGGAGAAGCGCATTGTATCGTCATCCAGAAGAATCCAAAAAGTCACAAGTAATCGAAAAATCTGAGAGATTTGAGCGAAGATTGAAAAGCAAATCGCGAGGAATTTGTGAACAAATCGACCGAAACCATGGTGAGAATTGAGATGAAAGCTTACAAATCGAGGTTGTCGGTGGAAGGTGATGAGTCGCCGCCTGTCACGCCACCCGAATCGCTGCCCGGTTTCGAGTTCGGCGAACCCAGCGCCGCCTGCCCCGCTACCGTCCGCTTCAAAAATGGCGACCCCAACACCACCGTCCTGGCGAATCTCGCGTCTTCCCAGCCCACACCGCCGTTAGCCGCTCCTCAACCGTCGACCTCCGCCTCAATATCAGCAAACCCTTCACCTCCACTTACGACCGCCGTCCCAACTACATCTCCCACGCTGTCGGTTTCACCCACATCGCCGTCGGCAGCATCCAAATCACCACCCGCTGAGTTGCCAACTGCGCCGATTTCATCCACTGCACAGTCGCCGTTAGCAGAGCCCGAGCCCTCCGAGTCGGCAGGATTAAATTCAACGGACCCACAGCCGCCTCATACGTCACGAGTCCGCCGGCCCTCCAAACCACAGGTACACCCTCTCCGTGATGTACCCATTCAAAACTGCCGACACACTCAAAATATAGGGGTATACTATTGGCCTGACGCCCCTCAGCCACCGCCCGATGCCCCTCAGCCACAGCCGGAGCCGGAGCCGGTGCGAGTCCCCGACCAGGCC
>CACSLK010027388.1:2103546-2121767 GCA_902706635.1 Striga hermonthica | reverse complement strand
TTCGAGTTCAAAGTGGTCATTTTAGGTGGGGAGTGTGTTGTGGTTCAAGCTCTTTTCGTACAAGGTGTGCATTATTGCTTTGATTCGTATTGATATTCTATTGTTCTGATTACCTGTTCGAGTTCAAACCATTACAACCTTGTGATACACCCTTGATGTTTTGTGGATTTATGTTTATTTTTGAATTGACGAGCATGATGCAAATGCAAGCTTATGGTAAAGATTTTCTATGTTTTGACTTGAGCGTTCATATATATATATATATATATATATATATATATATCTTTAGCCTATACACTTGAGTGATTGAGTGATCCATGTGAGATGTGTTGGTCCTCGTTTGCATTGATATTGATTGGTTATTGAGAATGATCGTCATTGATGTTAGTACATGAGGCTCCCACTATGACTTGTTTTCTTGTGTGCGAAAATGTTTTGAATTGGCAAAAGAGGATAAAAGAGTGTGATTATGATTTGGGATATTGAATTTGGCTTGATGCTTGAGGGCAAGCATCGTTCAAGTGTGGGGTAGTTTGATAAGTCGAAAAATGTGCTCACTTTAATCGTTTAATTTTGTAATAGTGCACGTTTATTTACATACATTTATATGATTTTCGACTTATTTAGTATTATGATCGATTGTGGTGCCTTGATGAGTTTCTTGAGTGTCTTCGAAGTTTTGGGATTATTCTTAGCAAGTGACGACGTTGAATGCAAGACGTGAGCTCGACAAATTTTGATGTAGTACTGGGGTACCCAGTACTTCATTCCAGCCCCCAGTACTCCTGCTGCAATTAATTAATTTGGGGCTGAATTTATTTAAGTGGACTAATGGGCTAAGTGGACATATATTTGGGCTAAGGACTTAAAGAAAAAGGTCCACTTATTCTCAAAGAGGGAGTGACGTGGCCTGGAGGAGCGTAAAGGAGATCGCAAGTGAGAAGCAACAGAAAGCATTGGAACAGAGAAGAATTTATTTCTTTTCTTTTTTTCTCTTTTCTTTCTTGTGTAATTAATTTCATGAACATGTTTTTAAATATTATGAGTGGTGAGTAGTTTTATTATTCTAGTTCCGGGGAAGTTGAACCCTAAGACTCGATGATTGTTTGATTAATTCTCTTGGTTGATAATTTCAATATCTTTTGGGATTATTTGTGTTATTTTGAATAAGTAACCCTGATTTGTTGAGTCTTGTTTAGCTTGATCACTTAGGCTAGGCTTTTCATATCTACTACTAGATTCAAACTGTCAATCCGTAATTGTTGATGTGTTTAATCAATTAGAGGCTACCGGAAGATGGTAACTACCGGGGTTAACACGGCCTAATTAAGTGAATAAAAATTTCGCTACTTAGTCTAGCCTATTTTTCTAAATCGTAAAGCGGCTAATTGAATTAAATTTAGGAAGCGTTTCCTAAATTGTTCAAGAGGTCAGATTTAATCGTAGAGCGTCTCGCGGTTAGATTAAAAATAAGGAAAATTCGGGTAACAGCTCGTATCGTTACCTAGGGCTAGTAATTCCATAGATAGCAAGATTTGATTCCATAATTAATTAGACGAGTCGGTCGAGGGTGTAGACGGAACCGTGAACTAGAAGTTTTCCTATAATTTGATAAACTATCCTCTTTTGCTGCATTTGATTTTATTTTGTTATTCTTATTTTCGTAGTTAATTGTCTCACATCAAAACCCCCTCTTTTATCGCTTTTATTAATTTCAATTAAAAAAATAATTACAATTAAAATTCACACTCCCTTGGGTTCGACCCTTACTCACTGCTACTACTAGTTGGTAGAAGTCGGTTAAGGAATTTATAAATATTAATTTTGCCGCGTTGCGACGCGTGGTCATCGAGATATGTGATAGGACGGTTCAACTCAAAATTCGAATTTCAAATAAATGGAAACCGTTCGACACTTAATGCTCAAGAAAATCGTTCCCTACAAAAAGATTACTTACCAAAATTAATTAACACAGCTACCATATATATCGAATGAAGTTTCAGACGAAAATATCATCCAAATCATGTACCAAAAATAATTTTAGGCTCAAGATCGAAACAATATAAATCACCAAAAAAAAACTGGATGCACATGCCTAAATAGAATAATTAACATGCAATACCCTAGAATCTTCAAGTCACGCAATATTGAAAAAATCCATTAATTGATTGACCCACAAATCTTTCCAAATCAATTTGAGGCAAGCTCGACACTATCAAGATGATGAGAAAATAAATTCTCTTCGTGCACAACTCAGTCCTTATTGCTCCCACTTTTATATAACATGGAATTAATATAAGTTCGTACAACACTTTCTCTTAGCAAAATACGAAATTTTCGTTCGCAATTCAGCCCCAATACTAATGATGAACTTACTTCGTTCTATGAACTTCCACACCAATTCACTTACTAACATCAACTATACGTCAATGTCAAGCCCATTACTTGAGGTGTGAATCATCCTGCAAAAAGTTTTAATTTTGAACAAGCTGAGAAGATATCAGGATGGCCAGCCTTATTCCACCAAAGAAAGTTTATTCTTAGAATGTTTACCTGTAGCTATTACACCTCGATTATTGTTAAGCACGTAACTCGGTTCACAGTTAATCAAGGAAACACCTCATGTGATAGTTGCCCGATGCCTATTTTCGCGAGAGCAGCTTTTATAAGTATATTAAAATGATCATCATGACGAGCTCTTACAAACTGATCAGTTAGAATTCATAGACCACCAATCAACAAACTCAACAATAATCGATCAGAGAAGAATTCCAGGGATGAACCTACATACTAAAATGCCTAAAATGCAGAAAAGATCCTATATGCAATAGATACGATATACATATATATAGAAATCCAACTGACACAATGCACATAAATTATATAGCACACATTCCTAAAGATTTTCTCAGGGACAAGAATCGATTCGAATCAAGAGCTTTTGTGAAAATATCAGCAAGCTGATCATCTGTAGGTACATGATCCAACACAATAATCCCATCTTCTACTAAATTACGAATAAAATGATAACGAATGTCAATATGCTTGGTACGAGAGTGTTGGACAGGATTTTTCAAAATGTTTATAGGACTAGTGTTGTCACATAAAAGTTTAGCCGAATGAACGTTCATACCATACTCAGATAAAATTTATTTCATCCATACCAACTGTGAACAGCAGCTTCCAGCGGCAATGTACTCAGCCTCAGCAGTGGAAAGGGAGATGCAGTTTTGTTTCTTGCAGAACCAAGATACCAAGTTTGATCCTATGTGAAAACACCTACCAGAGGTGCTTTTTTGATCATCAAGATTTCCAGCCCAATAAGCATCACAATAACCTGCAAGGTGTAAGTTCGTATCAGCAGAGTAGAATAGACCATACTCTAATGTACCTCCAATGTACTTAATGATATGCTTGACTGCTTTCATATGTGATTCCTTGGGGGCAGCCTGATACCTGGCACACAATCCAACACTAAAGCAAATGTCAGGTCTACTTACAGTGAGGTATAGAAGGCTACCAATCATACTTCTGTATAGAGTTTGATCAACAGATGTACCTTCATCATCTTTGGACACTTTTACATGAGTGCCCATAGGAGTTTGAGGACTTTAGCATTTTCAAGACTAAACTTTTTAACAAGGTTTTTTGCATATTTACCCTAATGCAAGAAAATACCATCTTTACCTTGCTTTACCTAAAGTCCAAGGAAGTATGAGAGTTCACCTACGAGACTCATCTCGAATTCAGACGACATAAGTTTAACAAAGTGGTTGACCAGCTTCTTGGATGTTGATCCAAAGATGGTGTCGTCGACGTAGATTTGAACAGCCAATAGGTCCTCATTCGTGCGAAGAGCAAAGAATGTCTGATCTACTCCTCCTCTCTTGAATCCTTTTTCCAGAAGGTGCATGGTAAGGCGTTCATACCATGCACGAGGCGCTTGCTTCAATCCGTACAATGCTTTCTTAAGTCTGTAGACATGATTCGGATTCTTGGGATCTTTGAACCCTTCTGGTTGCTTAACGTATGCCTATTCATGTAGTATCCCATTCAGAAATGCAGACTTCACGTCCATCTGATAAACAATGAACTTCATTAGACAAGCAATAGATAGAAATATGCGTACAGATTCAAGTCTAGCAACGGGGGCAAAGGTTTCATCAAAATCAATCCCTTGAGTCTGAGATGTATCCTTGAGAAACTAGTCTCGCCTTGTTACGCGTCACATTCCCAAACTCATCAGTTTTGTTCTTGAAGATCCACTTGGTTCCGATAATATTTCCTGATGAAGGTTCAAGGACTAACTCCCAGACATCGTTTCTAGTGAAATTGCTCCAGTTCCTTCTGCAAGGCGAAGATCCAACACTCGTCCTTCAGAGCTTCTTTAGCATTCTTGGTTTCAATCAATGAGGTGTAGCAGGCATAATGAGAAACACCCATAAGTTCTTTGACTGACGTCTTCGAGTTTCTGGTTACTCTCTCGTTTATGTCACCAATGACTTGCTCGGATGGATGGTCTTTCTGAACCCTTAAGGGAGGATCACGCCTAGGTAGCACAGAACCTTCTTGAGTCGCAGGGACAATGTAGTCAGTTCATGTTTCAGCATCCCCAACCGAAGGTTCAGTTAACTCCTTGTCCGCAGAACTCTTAACATCATGAGTATCCTGCAATTTCTCAACATTTTCAACCTGATTAAAAGATACATAAGAACTAACTTGAGAATTTTTTTCATCAAATATTACGTTTACGGACTCAATTACAGTGGAGGTACTTGTGTTGTAAACACGGTACGCTCGACTATTGTTAGAGTAACCAAGAAAGAATCCAATATCCGATTTTGCATCGAACTTCCCAAGTTGTACACGATCATTATAGATAAAACATTTACACCCAAAGATATGCAAGTGACTGAGATTAGGACTCTTACCTTTCCAGAGTTCATACGAAGTCAGACCAATACCTCAACGAAGGTACACTCGATTCACAAGGTAGCATGCTGTATTGATTGCCTCAGCCCACCATCTAGACGAAATGTTTTTGGAGTTCAACATGATTCTGGCCATTTCTTGTAGAGTGCGATTCTTCCTTTCAACAACTTCATTTTGCTGTGGAGTTTTAGGAGCTGAGAACTCGTGACTAATACCGCAAACTCAGAATTTTCAAACTCTCTTCCATGATCACTTCGAATACTTATTATGGGAAAGCCTTTCTCAGTTTGAACCTTCAAACAAAGTGACTTAAAGGCAGAGAATGTGTCAGACTTTTCACGCAAAAAATCAACCCAAGTATATCGAGAGAAATCATCAATGCACACAAAAATATACTTTTTACCTTGATAGCTTTCTACCTGAATGGGACCCATGAGATCCATGTGAAGAAGCTCTAGGATCTGTTTAGAAGCAATATGGTTCAGTGACTTGTGGGATGTCCTTGTTTGCTTACCTAGTTGACAAGGTTCGCAAATTGGCTGGTCCTTCATAGCAATCTTTGGAACACCCCTGACTACACCTACATTGGTCAATTTGACAAGGTGAGAGTATCCAATATGCCCTAAGCGTTGATGCCAGATTTCAGGTTCGCTCACATTTGAGAAAAGGCATTTTTCATTAAAGTCAACAAGATAACAGTTATCCGTTGAACGAGAACCTGTAAATACACAAGAACCTTCACTGTCTTTCACATAACACTTATCACATGAGAAACTGACACTAAGGCCTTGATCGCAGAGTTGACTCACACTCAAAAAGATTTTTCTTTAGTTCATCAACAAGTAACACATCAGTTAATTTAGATATTCCACCCAAATTTAACAGCCTGTTCCAATAACCTTATTGCTCACACCATCACCGAATGTGACTTCCCCATTTGAACAGGACCGAATGTTCATCAAGTAAGAAGGTTCCCCAACCATGTGTCTAGAGCAGCCGCTGTCCAGATACCATTTACCTTTCAAGGAAGTCCTAAGGGACAGAACAGAGGCAAAACAGTTGAAGGAATTCTTAGCAACCCACACTTGATGAGTTTTGGCACGGTTATTTGGGAGGGTTCTGGCATGAACCTTCACTGGAATGCCAGACTGATTCCAACCCCAAACGTTACCTGTACAAAGATCATGCTGTATTTTATAACATTTGGGTCTTATGTGACCATTTACACCACAGTAATGACAGATAGGAACAAAGTTATGGTGAGTTTTACTAACAAGTTTCTACATAGGAGAATGAGCCTTCAAAGGAGATTTTGGAGATAGAGGTTTACTTACAATGCTTTTGACAAACCTGTCGAACACATTTCTGGAAGGTTTTCCCATGTAGGTTCATGTTTCCAATTTCAAATTTGTCCCCAAATCCAAGGCCAGCATGTCGGGTACTCGAAGTCCCAGTTGAGGATTCTGGATTGTTCTCCTTGCCCGTGTACCCTATTCCAGTAAGTTCACCATGTTGTTTCTCCAAGGAGAGAAGTTCATTCAGGTCTGCTTTCCCTTATTCAGTTTTCGAACGACTTCTGCAGTTCGGTTCAACTCAGCAAAATTTGCCTTCAGTTTACTTTCCATACTAGCATGTTCGTTCATCGGTCGATCAGCTTCATTTTTCAGCAGCACGATTTCCTAGTTCCGTTCCACAAGAAGTTTCTGAGTAGAAAATAATTTGGTCCTCAAGCATTCAATGGTCTGAGCCTTCTCCAGTCCATCTTGTTTAGCAAGTTTGACACTGCTCTCAATGATGCAGGTTCGAGCCTTTGAGTATCCAGTTCAAACTCTTTTGTAGCAGTGGAAGCGGATGCTTGTTCGTTCAGCACCCTGTTTGCTCTTGAAAGTCTAAACACTTCATTTTGAAGCTTCTGTAGGGCTTCAGATGCTTGAGCACATTTTTCCATAGCAAGTAAATGTACTGGATCTACACACACATTTTGATTTGCTTCATCTTCAGATGCTTCAGTTTCTTTTAAACTTTCTCCAAACTTGGTCGGAGCATGAGAAGTGGTGAGACACATGAACTTCTTGACTGAGGTATGAACTGCCATGTTGTTAGTGTGCGAAGAAGGTTCGTTTGTGCCTTCTTCATCTGAATCTTCACAGGTTGCCTTCAGTGACTTATTCTTCTTCTTAAGATTAGCACACTCATACTGGAAGTGTCCAAAGCCTCGACACTCCCTGCATTGATCCTTCTCAACTCGTTGTGAATCGGGTTTTGAGAATGGCATACTACTTTTCTTGTCCTGCACCACATTCTTGCTGAAATTGTTCCCCTTTTTTCCAGCAAATTTGTTCTTGTACAGCCTTTGACTCATCTTCCCATAGTTTCGCGCGATTAGAGCTAGTTCTTCTTTCAGCTCACTATCATCTGCCTACGGACCTTCATCGGCATCGCTTTCTTCTCTTTCCTCGACTACAGCAGCTTTGAGAGCTAAGCCCTTACTTTTGACTTTGTCATAATTGTTGTTGATTTCAAACGGCCTGAGCTCTCCAAGAAGTTCATCAACATCCAACGACGCCACTCTTTGGAAACTTTCAAGAGCTGTGATTTTCTCTCTAAACCTGGGAACGACGGTTCTCATAATCTTTTGTACTTGACGTTTCTCAGAGATTTCTTCTCCAAGCATCATACTTTGATTCACCAGATCACAGAATATGGCATAGTATACGTCAGTTGTCTCTTCATCCCTCATTTTGATCTCATCAAATTCAAGAGTTACCCGTTGAAGTCAAGATGCTTTGACAGCCGTTGAACCTTCGAATTGACGCTGTAGAACCCGTCAGGCATCTTTCGCAGTCTTACAATGAACTATCATCTTGTGTCTTGTTTGATCTACTGCCATCATGATTGCAAACAAAGCACGATAGTTGGCTTCTTCTTGAAGCATCTCAGCATCTGTCCAATTGTCCTTAGGTTTAGGAACCGTGACTTTCGTTGTTTCTTTTCCTTGATCAGGTGCTTATTTCATGACTGGATGCTCCCATCCGTTTTCAACACTTTCCCACACACCTTTTCCAAGCGATCTTAAAAAGATTGTCATCTTTAGACTTCCAATACGAGTAGTTCGAACCGTCCAATTGCGGAGGCCTAGGCATCGATCCGCTTTCTTGATTCATGATTTGATAGTACCACACGTCCTAGAATCTTCCGTAATGAAGACAAAAACCCGCTCTGGTGCCAATTGAAATTTGATACTTGAACACCAAGTATCCAAAGTTGCACGTAAATAGAACCAACAGACAGTAATGAAGATTCAAACAATTGCAGAAGCAGTTTTCACTAAAAATTGAACCTTCAGGAGAGCGTCCCACTCTCCCTTCAGATCTCTTTCATTAATGTGAAATAACTCAAACACTATTCAAGGGTTTACAGCATAGACTCCCTCTACACTCTACTTGAATAGAGATTCACACAATTACTTATCCGACCACAACTCCCTTGTGGATTTACTAGTTCGAATCCCTCAAACTAAACAGAATGAACCTCCGAACATCCTGTGACTGACTTTCAGAATAAGTGTGTATGCAAAAATCTGGCTCCGCTCAATACAAAAAAAAATACACTCTAAAACAAAAGAAATAATTCTTAAATCAAATCAATGATCAAACGGATCTGCATCGAGCTCCTTTTATCCTCCGGCTTCAGAATGGTAAGTTCCTCCTTTTCTTTTCAACCAAGTCAAATATATATATGGTAGGTCGTTATTCTTGGAGCCGGCGATCTTTCTTTTACGTATAAAATATTATATATATATATATAATATTATATATATATAATTATAATAATATTAATATATATAATATTATATATTATAATAATATTATATTATATTATTATGATAATAATATATAATATTATATCATATAATATTAAATAATATAATATTATAATATTATATAATATATTACATATATATAATAACCGTTATATATATTATATATATAATATATAACATTATAATATTATATAATATAATATTATATAATATTATATAAATTATATATTATAAAAATTATTATATAAATTATATATTTTATTTAAATTAATATATTTATAATATATTATATATAATACATATAATAAATATATATTATTATATATTATTATATATATTATATTATATATTATATATTATATAATATAAAACAAAATATATATTATATATATAATATATTATAATTTAATATATAATATATATATTTTATATTTTATATAATATATAATATATATGATATATTAAATTATATATATTATATTTATATAATATATATTATATATTATTTTTATTATATATTATATATTATATTTAATATATATTATATATTATATATTATATTTAATATATATTATATATTAAATTATATATATTATATTTATATAATATATATAATTTAAGTTATATAACGGTTATTATATAAATTATATATATATAATATATATTATATATATTAAATTATTATATATAATATATATATACAACGATTATTATATAAATTATATATATCTAATATAATATATAATATATTATATATTAACCATTATCTATAAATATATATATATATATATATATATATATATGTTATATATATACGTTATAAATAAATTATGAGCTAAGATCATGTGAGAATGGTAGATAGGGAAAGAAATAAGAATGATTTTGGAACATTGGATCTATTATATTAATGGTTAAGATGAAGTCAAAGATTACTAGTTTCAGTCAAACTCGCGGTGGCAATTTTGTAATTATGTGATCAAATTTGGTCAATGGTTTAAATATGAGAGTATTGGTGTAATTTCTTTACTCCACCAACCATCCACTTTATAACTTTGGGTCCCACCACAATCACCCGCTTTTTCTCCCTCATATCAAATACACACATTCCGCAGACATATATCACTCACACACACACACACACACACACACACACACACACACACACACACACACACACACACACACTCTTTCACCGCCGTCGGCCACCACAATCCCAGCCGCCGCTACCAGACCCGATGCCGTCACAGTATGCCGTATCCGTCGCCGCTAGCCCTTCAAGCTCCGTCACAGTGCAGTCGTCCTCTCCCAGTCGAACACTTCGCCACTTTCTCCATTTGTCCATCTCCGCTGTCCTCCGTCCTGCCTCGCCAAGAAGTTCACCTTGTTGTTGTGAACTCCGCTGGAACTAACGGGAACTTATGCTATACGAAAAAAAAGACACTGTGAGTAGAGGCGGAGCGCCGGTATTCTTATTTTCAGAGGAATGAGTCGGGAGTCGATACTTTTACAGCGATGACGGCGGCACGATAACCGGAATGGAAGGTCGGGAAAAAAACGATTGGGGCTGAGACTGAGAGAGACCAGTTCATGACTTTACTGACATTGATGATTGATTTGTGGGGTGTTCTTATGAAAATTAGATTAAGCACATGGACCAATTTGCAATTTTAAAAACTTTATTTATATACCCCAATTTAATAGGTCTAAGCATTTAAGTTTACCTAGGATAACAATTTTCAAATACTTCGATTAGTTCAGTTATTTTAAAAAATAAAGGTGACTTAAAAACTGAAATAACTAAGTTTTTAAAATTAAAAAAAATAATAAAAATAATAAGTGAACCGAAATATAAAATTGTATTTCTTGATATTGTGCAATCGTGTAGTCATTAACGTGTAATCCATATAATCATAATGTGCACTCGCAATACATAAAAACATATAAATCCCAATAATAATATTTTTCATCTAGCTCGATTATTTCAATTTTGATCAAAATATATAAATATTAAAATTATCGAAATAACTTTATTTCAGTTGAAATTATCGAAGTCAAAATGACTTAAATTTTAAAAATAGCCGAAATATTTAAATTCGGACATAAAAAATAAAGTTATTTTAATTTTGATCGTTAATGTGCAGCCAATCACGCATTAATGTGCAATATGTCTAATACTAATGTGCGGTGTTTCAGCCGCTAGTGTGCGTCTGTACCAAACGAACTTTTGCCCAACCAAATTAAAACCGAACTGAATACATGGTTTATTCGGCCGATTAAACCAGTAACTTAATCATTATAAATAATTTTTTTTATTATGAAAAAATATTTAATTTTTGAATAATTTTATTTATTATTTTGTACATTAGTTTTTATTGTAAATACACAATATATGAAATACCAAATTAACGATGTGCATTTCTATAGACAATAATGTGCATTTAATCTAGTATTATTGTGCAATCGATCGCGCGTATCTTTTATGTGCATTTAAATTTTAGAATATTTTTAAGTAACATTTAGCGTGTACAGGGATATTTTTTTTTAAGTGCAATCTTGAACGCGGTAAGGTGCAATGCGCTGAACATTAAAGTGCAACTAGCTGCTTTTATTAATTCATAAATTTAATCCATGACCTAAATTGCAATATAGTTAAAATTTATTAATTTGCAATTACGTCCATTGGTTCCATCTTATTTACAAAAAATAGTATTTTCCCTAATTGCTGAAAATTTTCCAATCCCTAATTCATGTGATATTTGTTCCATCTCTGGCCCAGGCGTACAGCGCCGGCGGTGGGACGGGTGGAACCGGCGGCGGGACGGGTGGAGCCGGCGGCGGGAGTAGACGTCGAAGGGGACGACAGAGATAGCCGACTCGCCGGACATCATTGAGTTGGATTTGGAAGGCGACGGCGGCAGTGGAAGTGTGCAACGGCTGATTTATACGGGGCTGCTGAGGATGAGATGAAGGTACCGGTGGAAGGATTTGGACGGCTGCCATGAGTGGCGCCGAGGAGTTGTCCCGCAGCCATGTCAGACGACGTGACTGTCGTCGAGTTCCTGGTGCTGCTCCACCTCGCGATACCGCCTCTGGTCGAGCGAGTTTAGCGTCGGCGAGTTTAGTGGCGATGACGGCGGCAGTCGATGGCGACGGACGGTGCTGGTTGGAGAGAGAAATCGATTGGTGTGAGAAATTAGTTGGAGAGAAAAAATGCTTGAAGAAGACGACGGGTCTGGGATTGTGAGGAAAGAGAAATTGATTGGGTGCTTTGGGTGGGCGACACGCACGAGATGAGTGTGTGGTGTGTGGGTCCTATTGTTTGGTGTAAACAATTACTGCAATACCATTAATGAAGGTATTATTTAAGTTTTTTTATAGCCATTAGATCATCCAATCTAATGATCATGGTTTATTCTTATTTCTTTCCTTGAGTATCATTCTCACTTGAACCCAACCCAATAAATTATATATATGTTATATATATATATTATTTTCTTTATATATAATTTAGAATATATATATATATATTATTTAATAGTAATGGCATAATAATAAATTCAGTGATAATGTAATAGCATAATGGTAAATTCAGTTATAAAATAAAATAAGAGTATAATGGCATAATAGTAAATTCAACAATAAAGTAAGGGTATAATGGTAAATTCTACGAAAAAGTAACACGTCAGTATTAAAGTAACGGTGTTAACATCAAAGTGCGGGTATGCACGCAGATATTAAATTCAAGGGGGTTTGACGCTATTTTTGAAACACAGGGGGATAACGCGCAGATTTCATATAATACAGGTGGATTTGGTGCAATAAACCCTGTAATTTAGATTTGGTTTTTATACTGTGTTCTTTATGTTCTCCGCATTTTATAACATTTATAATATTGTAATTGTAAATTTTTTAATTAACATGATTAGCATCTTATTTTGGTAGAATATATAAAAAATCCAAAAACGCTCGTGCAAAGCCTGTCCCATCTTCTTTTCATTTACTTTTTGCTCGCTTCAGAGTTTAATTTAATAAAAATAAATTTCTAATCTATATATAATTTATACGGAAAAGTACTTTATTTATCACCGGAAATATCATCGTCATCCGTTGCGAGCTTTCTCTTTGAAACCCTAGCAGTACTAAACCCTAAATCTCGCCCCGTTGATTTTTATCCAAATCGTTATGGCTAAAAAGCGAAAATCCGCCTCAGTTGCCGCCGCCGAGAGTCCTCAGGAGCCGGGACCCGTTCAGACCGAGCAGGAGCCTGAGTATCCCCAGCCGGAAGAACCCCAGCAGGTCCCGGAGGAAGACCAAGGTGTCGGGGACGAAGCAGTCGGCGACGGCGGAGAGGAAGAGGAGGAAGAAGATGAACAAGAAGAAGAGGAAGAGGATGAAGACCCGGACAACGTAGACGAGCAAACCGACGCCGTTCAGGGGGACGCCGGGAACAACGATCAACAAGTTGAATCCGCTGTTAATCCGCCCCAGACCTCGGTCCCAGCAAACGGCAGCGAGGACGAAGGAGATGACGAGGAGGAGCCGCTGGAGAAAATTCTGGAACCCTTCTCCAAGGACCAATTAACGCTCCTGGTCAAAGAGGCGGTCGCAAAACATCCCGATCTAGTTGAGATCGTTCATAATTTGGCGGAATCCGACCCCTCACACCGTAAGATTTTTGTCCACGGGCTTGGTTGGGAGGCCAGTGACGAGACCATCACCACCTCGTTTAGCAAGTATGGTGAAATCCAGGACTGCAAGGTTGTCAAGGACAAGATCTCTGGGAAATCCAAGGGCTACGCTTTCATTCTGTTCAAGCACCGCAAGGGGGCCCGGAAGGCCCTGAAGGAGCCGCAAAAGCTGATCGAGGGCCGGATGGCGTCGTGCCAGCTGGCCTCTGCTGGGCCCGTCAAAGCTCCGACAGCACCTGTGGCTGCTACTGTCCCGGACGCATATGAATCAGAGTATACAAGGAGGAAGATATATGTGAGCAATGTGTCCCCCGAGATGGACCCGAATAAGCTCCTGGAATTCTTCTCAACATTTGGGGAGATTGAAGAAGGCCCGCTGGGCCTGGACAAGCAGACTGGGAAACCAAGAGGGTTCTGTCTGTTTGTGTACAAGTCTCTTGAGAGCGCAAAGAAGGCCCTTGAGGAGCCTCATAAGACTTTCGAAGACCACACCCTACACTGCCAGAAGGCTGTGGATGGGCCCAAGCACTCCAAGGGCTTTTTCAGCCCCCAGCAGAGCCAGACGCCACGTCAGCACCAGGGGAACTGCCGTCACACAGCCAAGAAGGGGAGGTATTCTTCTGGAAGTGGTGACGGCATGATGCCTGCAGGGGGGCACTTGATGGCACCCAACCCAGGCCAGGTGGGTTATAATCAGGCGGTGGCACCTGCGGCTATAGGGCAGGCTGTGGCAGCTTTGTTGGCCACTCAGGGGGCCGGGTTGGGTATTGGGAATTTGCTGGGAGGAATTGGTGCTGTTGGAAATCCGCAGGGAGGGCCACCGATTATGAATAACACGGGTTATGGTGGTCAAGGTGGTGGGGGGTATGTGGGCCAGCCGGGGATGCAAGGAGGTTATGGAGGCCAGCTGCAGATGGGACGAGGTGGGGTTCGTCCACATCAGGGTGGTGCGCCTTACATGGGTCCAGGTGGTCACTAGGTAAGTTGAAAGGTATGTTGAGATGTTTTTGTGGCTGTTATGAAGCTGTTTTAGCAGCTGACCATGTATGTGATGCTTTTCGAATATTTTAAGCGTGCTCGACTGGTTAGATTTTGTGTGACCTGTGGCTTGTTGAGTCTGCATCGCCAAGTATGAAGGGATATGGATAAAAGATGCAACTGTTAGATAAGAGTATAACTAACAAGATCACATTGTTGGTATTACCTTTTCAATTTTGAATCTGTCCTCTAAGGTTCTTGAGTGGGTTTTTTGTGTGTCGGAGTTATACTTATCACAGAGCAATGGTGCTATTTGTTATTCCAACCTAAAGCTGAAAAAAGTCTGCACATAATCGAACCTTTCACTTGTACAACTTTTTTGTCTTCTTGTCCGACCTTAAGATGGTTAAACTATGACGAAACATGTTTTTTCTCACCCAAAACAACATGTTTTTTCTCACCCAAAACCTACTATAAATTATATCCACCTTGTGGTTTGGGTTGCTTTTAATGATTTTGTGTGGATTTTGCTGTTTTATTTACCTATTGTGAACATGTTAAATTGTCTTAATGACTATGTAGTCATTTGGAATGCATGCATTTTTCTTAGGTCAATGATGCATTATGGATGCTATTGCATATATATGGTGTGATATCATGCAATATTATAAAGTCAAGCCATTGGTACGCTACTATATCTACTTGTCTCCCCGCATTGCACAAATTTGCTAGTTTTAAAGTGTGTTCTTCGTATGTCCTTATAACTTAGCTTGCGTTCAGCATAATTATGCTGCTGCTTTGATATTTTTTTTTGCCTTTTGTTTTTCATGCTTTGTTTGCTTATCTAACCTAAAGCTTCTTGCGTAGATGGATAATATGTGTGACTACATCTTGATTTCTGAGCTTGTTCATAGCTTGCGGGTGGGAATTAATCTTCTTTTCAAATTAATATTTTATATCAAATGTATTTACTTTGCAGATTCTTCAAAAAATGCCACAAACTTTTAAGTTTTGGACTCTGGTGATTCTTCTGAAGTTCGAGCTCTCATGCAATGACGTCTTCCTTGCACCAAAATATTTTCCATTTATTTAAAGACTAGAATATAAAACATGTATTTCATATTTATCAAATACTTTTATCTGAGTATTCCCTAGTCAAATTTCTGATTTTTCATTTTGAGTAGAAACTTTTTCAAGCATTAATAACCATGATAACAATCCTGCATGTGTTTATCCTAGACCAAAAGGTTGCTAATCATTTGTGTTTCTGTACTTTGCATTAAGTTTTTGTTATATGGGTATTACAAAGAAAACTCAGCCTTTAGGTCTGTGTTATTAAGTTCGTTTATATATATATATATATATGTGTGTGTGTGTGTGTGTGTGTGTGTGTGTGTGTGTGTGTGTGTGCTCTAGCTCCACTCATTGGTTTACGCAATTTGACGGCAAACATTCATTTGCTGGACCTTTTCAATAGTTGACCTCATCTGCAGTGGCTTTCTTGTCAACTAACTAACACAATATTTTGATCTTTATGTGCTTTCTCTCTCTTCGGAATGTTTATATTGCAGAAAAGCTTTGGTGTTACTGTGGCCACACTCTTTGCATTGTGTGTGTTGTTCACAAACCTTTATAAGCTCAAGCATTTGCCAATCTAATTGTGTACTACTTGGCTAGTATTCCCAGATTGGAAAAATGAATGAGATCAATTGCCATTTGGCACTTGATATCTTGTAGGTGTTTCTAGCAGCTTCAATTTTTTTGACCAAAGTAGAATCATTTTTCGAAGAATAATAGGAGTGAGAATCTTCAATAGGACACTAAAAATGTCTATTTTTTGTTCTAAATCTCTCCCCCCGAACCTTTACGCGATATCTCCCACCTTGTGCTCCTGAGTTCTGCTAATTTTCAACAGGAAAAGAGCCTTCATTTTCTTATACCTGTACTCATTTCTCCAAGGTTACTATGCCTAAATAATTATTTCAAAACGAGGGCTATGTGGAAAGTTATTGGTGTTTGTTTTATTTATATTGATTAAAAAAAAAATCTTGAGGTTCATGCTATTTACAGAAGCATTCTAAGTCTCTCCTAAACTAGGAATAATTTCTTAACATCTGTTTTCTGGGTTACAAAACATTCTTAAGGAGGTTAGAAATGGATATTTGTAAAGCAATGCAAACTTCAAAATGTGTGGTATGTAGTATACCATGAAGTTTTTTCCTTTTTTTTTTTTTTGGGAGTTTTTTGAGAACCGGTTAATTAAGACAATCAGCTACGATGATGGGAGTTTCTGCGGCTTTGTGGTCAACCGTTCTTGCAGTAACTGAGCCGGGCTGAACGAAGCTTGCTCTGAGGGTGTTTCGGTTGTGTCGGCAAAGATTGGATTGTCAAGTCGGAGTTTGATCTTTTGCTTAAAATCATGGTATGAGAGTGTTTGAAATAATCAACTTTTTTTCATATTGAATCATTTCTACTTTATTAACGTGGAAATGCATTTCTATGGTTATAAATCATTAGTTTCCATTGTGCTGAAAACCATGTTGTATATGGAGCTGAATGGTGCAAAATTGATCGAAATGAGTAGTGTCCCAGATTTGTTTTGCGTCATGTTGTGTTTGATGCTAATATATTTAATTGATAAATTATATTTTCAAACAATAATTAAAACTAAAAAAAAAAAAATCGCAGCAAAAAAATAATATCAATTTTTTCGTTTCAATTATTCTATCATTTTTTTGGCTAACTATGGTAACAGGTTATTCCATTTCATATTAATTAAGTAATAATTAGATATATATATTTTTTACTATTAAATAATATAATAGTTATTAAGGTTAAGTAACTCTGTATCACATTAAATTATACATGAAGGTTACATAAATAAATAAAAAATTATATTGCAAAACTTTTTATTCAAACTATCTATTAGAGATTAAAAGTATAATTTATTTTAAACGGATTGTTAAACTCCTTAAAATCACATTGTTGTTGTACTTTTGATATATTTCAACTAATTCGTTGGTAGTGATGAGCAAAATCAAAGAAAGTTATTACCCATACATTTTATACAAACAATGAATGATCAAATTTTTAAAATGTGATACAATTATTTAATTTATAATTTTTATTTTAAGGGGGAGGGTTGCGTTAGGTTGGCGACCAATATAAACTTTGTCATTCTTATGACTATGGATCACATAAGATATCGTGTGAAGTTAACATGCCACCAGATGTAAGTGGAGCTCTGCAAGGTCTGACTGCGTCGTCTTGGCAAGGAACGCTACCATGAGAAGGAGAAGAGTAAATATAATTAGCTTACAAGAACCAAATGAGTATGAGAAAGAAAGCAAAACTTTAGATAGCACGGGGGATAAACTTTAGTATAGCGAGAAAGATAGAAATAAATAATGGGGTAGGCATTATAGAATATGCTTTATTAAAGACCAAGTAGTAGGGGTGGTTAGAAAGGGAGATATGATTATAACTTTAAATATCTTTATAGAAGATGAACCCTTAAATATAATAAGTGCTTATGCACCCCAAATAGGACTAGGTGAGTCAATTAAAGATTAAATTTTGGGAAGACTTGGAGTCTTTCTTTCATCCAAGCAATCCCTCAAAATAAGAAAATCCTCTTTGGAGGGGATTTAAATGGGCATCTAGGAGAGAGTAACTTTTACTATGAGAGGATTCATGGGGATTTTGGTTTTTGAGTATCAACTAATGAAGGTAATATTCTAGACTTTTTGGTGGTGTATGATTTCATCATATGTAATACATATTTAATAAAAAAAAAAAAA
>CACSLK010027388.1:2077192-2103525 GCA_902706635.1 Striga hermonthica | reverse complement strand
GAGAGAGAGAGAGAGAGAGAGAGAGAGAGAGAGAGAGAGAGAGAGATGAACACTTAATTGCAAACAAGAGTGACACTAATAAATCACATATTGATTATTTTCTAACTAAAAAATGTGATAAAAGATTTTGCAAATATTGCAAGGTAATGTCAGGAGAGGGTCTTATGACCCAACATATGTTACTAGTCATGGGTATAAGATTTAAATGTAGTCAATGTAAGAAAAAATACCTAAGATACCTAGGATAAAGTGGTGGAACCTTAATAAACAAAAATAAAGAGAAAGATTTACTAAGACTTTACTTGAAAATATCAATTTGAATATGGAAAAAAGAAAGCAAATAAAACATGGGAGAAGGTAATTAAAGAGATAAAATCAATTACTAAAAGAGAATTAGAAGTTCCTAGAGGTAGTAAGTGTACTAAAGAATTGTGGTGGTAGAATCAAGATATTCCAAGAAAATGTTAAGTAGAAAAAAGCGTGCTACAAATTATTATACAAGTGTAGGATTGATAAAAATCAGTGTTCTAAAAGTCGATAGGCGCCCGCTAGGCGCCCGACCAGCGCCTAGCGCCTAGAGCGCCTAGTCGGGGCCTAGGCGGCGCCTAGAAATTATAATAAATATATTATTTTTTATTTATTTTTACAATTTCACTAATGAAATTATAACTTATAATTAATAAATCCATACACCTAAGTCCCAATAATATTATTAATATTATATTATAAAAAAACTCCAAGTCAAAATAAGTACATAACCACAATATAATTTCTTCTCATTGTAATTTTATCAAACACATTATCTACATGTTATGTTTTAAATATTACACAACATAAGATAAATATAAAAAATTATAAAATAATAAATTATAAGATTTATTATTTAAACTCAATGCATTTAGTAAAAAAAAAATTGTAAAAACCGCCTAGAACCCGCCTCGGCCGCCTAGAACCCGCCTCAGCCGCCTAGTCCCGCCAAAACCGCGTAGCCGCCGAGGCATGATGAACGAACGAGAGTGTTGATGGTGGTTGTTGCCTATTCGGTTGTATGTAATCGCGCACTCGGGCCTTCGACTACACACGATAGATGTGACTAACAGACGCACTACGGCCTTCTCTTAGACACCGTGACTTCAAGACGCACTAATAGCCTTCTCTCCGACACTGTATGTAAACACGCACTAACGACCTTGTTTAAACACACGTAATAACACCAAGTTCCCCTTTTTGATTTCACTCATCAATTCTCAACATTCAACATACTCAGTAATGAAGAGGTACATGGGTATTTATAGATGCATAAAATAAATCTAAGCCTAATAGATCTAGATCTCCTAATACTAGAATGAAAAGCAACATGGTAATAAAATCCTATTATTACTAAAACTACTAATGCTTGGCTTGCACTCCAAGAATTTCTAGAACTCCAAGTCATGTGCACAAAAATCCTTCGGCCGCCTTCCATACGCGTCGCCTCTTGCGCGCCGCCCTCGGCCGCTTTCCTACTCCTTGGCGCGCGAGGCATCGCGTGCCTCGTCCGTGCTCCACGCGTCCACTGCTCTCGCCTCACGTACTCCGACGCGGCCTAGGTCTCTCGCGCTTGTCCCACACTCGCGCGCCATCGCGCGCGCCTCGTGTTCGTCGCTCGTCTCCTACGCGTGAGCGCCCGCGCCCGTTATTCCTAAACCCTCGCGGCTTAGGCTTCGCGCGTCTACCCCATACTCGCACGCCAATGCGCGCGCCCCGCTATCGCTGACCGTGACCCACTCGTCCTCACCACCCGCGCGATTTCCGCGCACGCCCGACGTATCGCCATCATCATCGCGCCCCGCGCCATTGCCGACTTCCTCGCCCGCATGCGCTGCCGCCTTTCCTAGGCCCCCTAGGCCTAGGCCTTCATCCGCGTGTGCGCTAGTTGTGCTTTCCGCGTCCCAGTCAACCTCCGTGCTTAGATCGTCTACTCTGCATGTCCCGCCCACGCCGGTGCTCCGATCGCCTACTCCGCACCCGCGTGCACCTAACGCCGTGTGCATCACCTTATCGCGCGCATCATGGCACGATGCACACCATTCGCTTGTGCTCGCCTTTCCATTGCCGATCGACCTCAATTGCTCGTCCGATGGCCATGGGTCCCAACTTTTTAACCCAATGCAATCTCCAGCTCGCCATATCAAACCATCCTCTACCTTTTGCTTACCTCTCCTTCGAGCCTCCATCTTCCAAGGTCATCTTTTTCTCGCACAAGGCTTGCACCAACACTTCTCTTCCTTAGCCTTTACTTTGCGTTTCCTTCGAGCTTGCTTGACCTTGTACTTCCTAGATTTGACTTTTGACTTCAACCTTGGGCCACATCCTTTTGGCCAATCTCTTGCACAAGAAGGTCGATATATTGGGCTTGATGGCTCCTCTAGCATGTTTTCCAACCATATGTTGAGATCGTCGCCATCCTCATCCTCTGACTCGTCTGGGTTGATGACCACTTCCGTATCATTCCCCTCCTCTTCGAGACTTTCCTTGTCCTCAAGGATTAGAAAATTCAGCGCACCATCATCAGCATTATTTTGAACGTCGACCACCATTGCTTCTCGGGTTTCTACGAGTTGTCGCTCGTATTCTTCTACGTTCCTTCGCTCATGAAGCTCATCTAGATACGTTTTCTCCCATGGCGTGAGTTTTCTTTCCAAACACTCCAACATCTCAAGATCTTCCCAATCTAACTCATCAAATGGTAAGTAAGACATTTTTTTTTTTACTCTCTCGAAAAAAATCGAACCAAACTAGAAAAATATATATTTTTTTAGGACTCTATGAAAAATAACAAAGGACTAGATGACACTTTTTTTTTGACTTAACACTCAAATTTTCGAAAAAATAAGAGAAAAAGAAGCAAAACATTTCGAACCAATTATTCGAAAAAATAAGAGAAAATCGGCCTCCCATCAACAAAAGGTGAAACCAAAAAATAAAAAGATAGATAAACAATAACCTAGATTTTCACTCTTCAATGAAACCCTCTCAACGAGAGCACCAATGATGAGTGAATCGAGAGTGTTGATCGTTGTTGTTTCCTATTCGGTTGTATGTAATCGCGCACTTGGGCCTTCGACTACACATGATAGATGTGACTAACAGATGCACTACAGCCTTCTCTTAGACACCGTGACTTCAATACGCACTAATGGCCTTCTCTCCGACACTGTATGTAAAGACGCACTAACGGCCTTGTTTAAACACACGTAAGAACACCAAGTTCCCCCTTTTGATTTCACTCATCAATTCTCAACATTCAACATACTCAATAATGAAGCGGTACATGGGTATTTATAGATGCATAAATTAAATCTAAGCCTAATAGATCTAGATCTCCTAATACTAGAATGAAAAGCAACATGGTAATAAAATCCTATTATTACTAAAACTACTAATGCTTGGCTTGCACTCCAAGAATTTCTAGAACTCCAAGTCATGTGCACAAAAATCCTTCGGCCCCCTTCCATACGCGTCGCCTCTTGCGCGCCGTCCTCGGCCGCTTTCCTACTCCTTGGCGCGCGAGGCATCGCGCGCCTCGTCCGTGCTCCACGCGTCCACTGCTCTCGCCTCACGTACTCCTACGCGGCCTAGGTCTCTCGCGCTTGTCCCACACTCGCGCGCCATCACGAGCGCCTCGTGTCCGTCGCTCGTCTCTTGCGCGTGAGCGCCCGCGCTGGTTATTCCTAAGCCCGCGCGGCTTAGGCTTCGCGCGTCTGCCCCATACTCGCGCGCCAATGTGCGCGCTCCGCTATCGCTAGCCGTGACATGCGCGTCCTCACCACCCGCGCGATTGTCGCGCACGCTCGACGTCTCGCCATCGTCATCGCGCCCCGCGCCATTGCCGACTTCCTCGCCCGCGTGCGCTACCGCCTTTCCTAGGCCCCCTAGGCCAAGGCCTTCATCTGCGTGTGCGCTAGTTGCGCTTTCTGCATCCCAGTCAACCTCCGTGCTTAGATCGTCTACTCTACATGTCCCGCCCACGCCGGTGCTCCGATCGCCTACTCCGCACCCGCGTGCACCCAATGCCGTGTGCATCACCTTATCGCGCGCATAATGGCAAGATGCGCGCCATTCGCTTGTGCTCGCCTTTACATCGCCGATCGACCTCAATTGCTCGTCCGATGGCCATGGGTCCCAACCTTCCAACCCAATGCAATCTCCAGCTCGCCATATCCAACCTTCCTCTACCCTTTGCTTACCTCTCCTTCGAGCCTCCATCTTCCAAGCTCGTCTTTTTCTCGCACAAGGCTTGCACCAACACTTCCCTTCCTTAGCCTTTACTTTGCGTTTCCTTCGAGCTTGCTTGGCCTTGTACTTCCTAGATTTGACTTTTGACTTCAACCTTGGGCCACATCCTTTTGGCCAATCTCTTGCACAAGAAGGTCGATATGTTAGGCTTGATGGCTCTTCTAGCATGTTTTCCAACCATATGTTGAGATCGTCGCCATCCTCATCCTCTGACTCGCCTTGGTTGATGACTACTTCCGTATCACCGCCTAGGCCCGACTAGGCGCCGCTGAGCCCGCCCGACCGATTTTTATGGCCGATTTGGCCAATTCGTAAGCGTTGTACCGGCGCCTAGCGCCTAGGCGGCCGCCTAGGCCGACTTTTCGAACACTGATGAAAATATAGAAAATTATAAATATGCAAAAAAAAAAAAAAGTGAAAAAGTGGGTAGTGAGGCATAGATAAAAGTTTTGAAAACTTTAGAAGAGACTAGATACCAATGAGGAGAAAAGGACATTTATAAAATTGCAAAGCAAAGAATAAAATTAAAAAAAAAAAAAAGACAAAAGACTTAACGAAAATTAAATGCATAAAAGATGAAAATGGAAATGTATTAGTTGATGATAAAATAATAAAAGATCGGTGGAAAGATTATTGGGGAAAAATTAGTTTCATAAACTATTTTAATGAAGTAGATAATAAGAAAATATCGCTAGGGAAATTATAGAAAAGTGAAAAAAAACAAAAATTTCACATACTATAGAAAAATCCAAACGAAATAAGTAGAGATAGCAATGCAAGAAATAAAAAATGGCAAAGTCGTAGGTCCCGATGATATTTCAATAGAGGCGTGGGGATGCCTTGATAAATTTGAAATTAAATGGCTTATGAACTTGTTTAACATAATCATGATGATAAGAAAATGACCAACCAATGTAGGAAAAGTACATTGATACATTTTTTAAAAATAAAAGAGATATAAAAAATTGTGCAAATTATAGTGGCACAAAACTAATGTGTCACACAATGAAATTATGGGAGAGAGTAATAAAAATAAGACTAAGGCAAGAAACAAACATAATGGAAAACTAATTTGGCTTTATGCTAGGAAGATCGAAAATGAAAGCTATTCATGTAATAAGGAGACTTTGTGAACATTTTAATGAGAAAAAACAAAATTTACATATGGTCTTTATTGATCTTGAAAAAGCTCATGATAGTGTTAATACAGGTATAATGTGGAGAGTGTTAGAAAAGAGAGTGGTGCGAGTTGGTTATATAGAAACTATAAAAGATATGTATAATAATGTAAAAACTTATGTTAGGATACCTGTTGAGATATCAGGCGAGTTCCCTATCGTTGTTGGTTCGCATCAATGTTCGGCGTTAAGTTTGTATCTCTTTGCATCAGTAATTGATGAGGATGACATAAGTGTTAATAGATGGGACAAGACAGGGGGTAAATGCTAAGTTAGAAACATGGAGAGAGGCGCTTGAAATAAAGAGTTTTGAAATAAGTAGGCAAAAACAGAATATATGGAGTGTAATTTTAGTAATCAAAGGAGTAATAATGGGATAAAAGTTAAAATTGAGGAACACGAATTGAAAACATCTAAACATTTTAAATATTTAGGATCCACTTTAAAAGATAATGGCAACATGGATGTAACACATAGAATCGAGTTGTAACACATAGAATTCAATCGTAAAGTACCAATGAGTTTGAAAGGCAAGTTCTATCGAACAACTATTCGACCGACGATGTTTTATGGATCCGGATGTTGGGCTACTAAATATGAACATGGTCAAAAAAAATAAGAGCGAAAGAGATGATAATGTTGAGAATGATGTGTGGGCATACTAGGTTAGATAAGATGAGAAACGGAAATATTACAAACAAAGTTGGGGTAGCGCCAATTGTGGATAAAATGAGAAAACTAGATTAAGATGGTTTAGATATGTGCTTAGAAGAGACTTCGAGGCACTAGTAAGAATGGTAGGAACATTAAATTTAAGAACTCAAATTAAAAGGCAGGGGGGTAGACTTAAGAAAACCTGCAAGGAGACAATAAAAAATGATTTCAGATATTTAAATTTGAATGAGGATATGTGTTTTGATAGTGCACGATGGCGACATGTGACCATATAGCTTACCCTACTTAGTAAATTTTAACGGCTTGTTGATTATTGATTGATTGATTGATTGATTGGTTGATTGATTGATATACATATAATTTATAATTGTTTCTTTCACATATGTGCATCTAATAGTTTATATCATCGTACGCAAACTAATTAGTGTTATTATAAAATTTATCCCATCATTTTTCATATAAATGTGGAAAGTAACAATTACATGATTGCATTAATTAAATGTAAATGTGTTTTAATTATTATATTATACAATAATCACTAATATAGTAATATGTTAACTGTTATAAAATGCGGGGAATATAAAGAACACAATGTATAAAAACCGAATATAAACTGTAACAGACTTTCTTTGCTTTCTTTCTTCCTTTTTTTTTCGTACAAGAATCACACTTCCTTTGGGCCCTTTTATTGATGAAGTTTAGGGCCTTGGCACAAACATCAATACATATTTTAATACAATAATTTAAATGATAATATATTTATTAGTGGTAGATTCCACTTATCATAACACTCACCCTTGGAATTACCACTATTAAATGTGCGTTTTATGCTGCCTCGTTAAAAACCTTATCTGGAAAAACCCTGTGGGAAAAAAACCGAGATAAGGGAAAAAAGAGCAAATACTAAACACATTATACAAAGGCCTAATACATAAAATTTATATCCAACAGTACGATACATCATCGTGAAAATTAGCAAAACGTATATAATAAACAAAATAACGGTAATTATAAGTAATGGATCAAATATTTTTTTTATAAAGAAAATATATTTTTGAGTGTTTGAAATATGAAAATAAATTGTAGTGTTATATATAGATATTGGTAAATAGCCGTTACAAAAATAACCGTTAACTAGCAGTTGGAAACAAATTTAATGATATAATATTTGTTAATTAATCATTTATGATCATAAAATTCTAATTAATCATGTATATTACCTTAAAAATTCACCGAGTCATTACGTAAACAATTTAATAAATAACAAATCAAATAAAAATGCCATTCCACACTACTCGATAAATCTTTCGGTGGGTACAAGAATAAACAGTTATAAATTTCACGCCACATTACTGGGTAAACCATTTTTGTGGGTGTTAAGTATAATTAATAATATTTATTATAACTTGAATAATAATTCATAAGCAAATTTAATAATATCATATCACCACGTATTATTGACTATGGCATAGCCTAATTTGCCAATAATAATGGTAATGTGTAGATAATATCATAATTAGTATACATATCTTGACTGTGGCGGAGCCTAACTTGTCAAGAATAATGGTAATATACATATATATATATATATATATATATCTTTGACTGTGGCAGAGCCTAACTTGTCAAATATAATAGTAATATGTATATATATCCTTAACTGTGGCAGAGCCTAACTTGTCAAGAATAATGGTAATATGTATATTAGTGAAATATAATACATATACATATATATATTATTATTATATTCCTACCTTTCTTGACCGGGTAGAGCGCTCGTGCTGATAACGTGTTATAAAATGTGGGGAATATAAAGAGCACAATGTATAAAAATCGGATATAAACTGTGATGCAGCGCATCCCACATCGGGTTTGAAAGGAAACGAAGCAGGCCTTATATGAGGATGTGGATACCTTCACTACTAAGACGCGTTTTGGTGGGTTTGTATTGAAGCCCAGCCAAGAACAAAGTCGTGCGGGTGGTGGAAGTAGCCCAAAGCGGACAATATCTTACTAGGGTCTGCATCAGTTGGTATCATAGCCAGCCCATGTGCCAGCGGTGACCGCTGGGCCCACAAGAGGGGGTGGATGATGCAGCTGATGTAGCGCAGCGTCGAACAAAAGGAAACAAAGAGATGAAATCTCCCAAACAATAATTTTATTTCACGATCAAAACTGTTTTTCATAAGAGAGAAGAAGGGAATAAATAGTCTCCAAATCCTAGGTCTCCTAAACATCCTAAATAAGTTAAATAAATATTAAATAAAACATGGAATAATAATAAAAGCTAGGAAATAAATAACTAGACTAAAGAAGGCATCCGGTCGTATTTCTGCATAAACACCAATGCAATCTCGTCTCCATCATCCTCCCTCGGTTGGGAAGGATTCGCCCTCGAATCCGGATCGATCTCGTCTTCGTCCGAACTATCACCCGCAAATGGCACAAGATGCTTAACATTGAACACATCAGAGGTCCTCAAGTGCGAAGGAAGCCGGAGGCGATAGGCATTTGGATTGATCTTCTCAACTATCTCAACCGGGCCAATCTTACGAGCCGATAACTTGTTATAGTCATGCGCCGAGAAATGGTCCTTTGTGAGGACAGCCCACACAAAATCCCCGAACTCGAACTCGACGTGACGCTGACGGGAATCCGCACGCCGCTTATACGCTGCCGTGACCTCCACCAGACGCGCCCGGGCCGCTTTCTGAGTCCGCCGGAGATCGACCATGAAGTCCTCGGTACGACGGTCTGCACTCTCGGATGAAGGAAGGGCGATGAGGTATGCGGCCCCCCGCGGTCGCGCCGCGTAGACCACCTCAAAAGGAGAGAACCCGGTAGCTCTACTTAAAGCCGAATTGTGAGCAAACTCGGCCTGGCCCAACTTCTGATCCCAACTACGTAAGTTCTCCCCCACGAGACAACGCAGCAAATTCCCGAGGGAACGATTCACGACCTCCGTCTGCCCGTCAGTCTGTGGATGGTAAGCACTATTGAATTCCAATTTCGTGTCAGCCAAGCGCCATAAACTACGCCAAAAATGGCTAAGAAAGCGCGTGTCGTGGTCCGAAACAATAGAAGTGGGAAGACCATGCAAACGATACACCTCGCGAAAGAAAAGCTGAGCCACATGGACGACATCAGCCGTCCGTTTGCACGGAATGAAATGGACCATCTTCGAAAAGCGATCGACCACCACAAAGATAGAGTCGTGACCCCGCTGAGTCCGGGGCAGACCCAATACGAAGTCCATGCTAATGGCACTCCACGGACGAGAGGGAATAGGCAAAGGCCGGTAAAGCCCCGCGTTAGAAGCCACGCCCTTGGACACCTGACAAACACGACACCGCTCCACAAAACGAGAAACATCACGACGCAAAGAAGGCCAGAAAAAGGAACGACGTACGAAGGCGATGGAGCGATCACGCCCCACGTGTCCAACGCCATGCAAATCAGCCACAACCTTAAGGCGAAGGCTACAAGCAGGAACACACAACTGAACCCCACGAAACAAAAAACCATCAGAGAGCGTATAATCCTCAAAAGGGCCCGAGGAAAGGCGCGAGACCACGGGCCCGAAGAAAATATCCAAAGCATAAAGATCACGTAGCAAGTCAAAACCGACAACCGAAACCCGCATGTCCGTAAGCAATAACGAACGGCGGCTCAACGCATCCGCCACGCGGTTAGACGCCCCTGAACGATGCTTGAGGACAAACGTAAACTGCTGCAAATAAGAAGTCCAAGTTGCATGGCGGGCTGAAATGTTGTCCTGAGACGAGAGGTGGCACAAAGCCTCGTGGTCGGTAAAAAGAATAAACTCGCGCTGAAAGAGATAGTGGCGCCAATGTCGAACAACACGGTAAACAGCGTAGAACTCAACATCATAGGTGCTGTAACGGATGCGAGGTCCCGACAATTTCTCGCTGAAGAAGGCCACTGGCCGTCCACTCTGACTAAGAACCGCGCCGATGCCCACCTTGGACGCATCACAAGAAAGCTCGAAGGGAATAGAGAAGTCGGGCAGAGCCAGAACCGGAGCGGAGGTAAGCTTGCCTTTGATAAGGTCGAAAGCCGCCGCTGCCTGAGGCGTCCAAATGAACGTCTTGCCATGAAGGCAATCCGTAATCGGTGCAGTAATGGAGCTGAAGTGAGAGATGAAACGGCGGTAGAAGGAGGCAAGCCCGTGAAAGCTGCGAGCCTCCGTGAAAGAGGTCAGCGTGGGCCAGTCGCGAATGGAAGCGACCTTGCTATCATCCACCCGAATGCCGTCAGCAGAAATAAAGAATCCCAAGAAAAGAACCGAGTCGACGACAAAAGAACACTTACTGGGCGCCGCATAAAAACGCTCCGCCCGCAAAATCTGAAGAACCGAGCGAACATGAGACAAGTGGTCCTCCACAGTCCGACTAAAGATGAGAATATCGTAGAAATAGACGACGACACAATGCCCAATGAGGTCCCGTAAAGCCTGGTTCATCACTCGCATGAAAGTACTGGGAGCATTCGAAAGACCGAATGGCATCACAAGCCACTCAAAAAGACCCTCACGAATCTTGAAAGCTGTTTTCCACTCGTCGCCCGGTCGTATGCGAATTTGATGATAGCCACTTCGGAGGTCCAATTTGGTAAAGACGGTAGCACCATGCAATTGGTCCAACAGATCATCAAGTCGGGGAGTAGGAAAACGATAACGAACCATGATTTTGTTAATGGCCCGACTATCAACACACATACGCTAGGAGCTGTCCTTCTTCGGAATGAGGAGGGCCGAGACAGCACACGGGCTCAAGCTACGGCGGACAACACCACGCTGCAAAAGGTCCTCCACCTAGCGACGTAACTCCTCATGTTCTACCAGGCTCATGCGATAATGGGGACGGTTAGGCAGAGAAGCCCCGGGGACCAAATCAATCTGGTGCTGGATGTCTCGAAGAGGTGGAAGGCCTGCCGGTAGCTCTGCCGGAAAAACATCCGAGAACTCATCAAGTAATGGCTGAATAACGGGGGTAGGCGACCCCTCGGTCCCAATGTCTATCCCCAGAAGCAAAAGCACAAAAGGCGAGTTCTGCATTTCACTGACGAAAGTTGCATGAGATAGAAAAAGAACCGACGAAGAAGGATCATTAGACAAAGTACGAGGAGGGGAAGGATGGAGTACCAAACGAGTGCCCTCAAACAAAAAGCTGTAAGTGTTCTGGCGCCCGTCATAGACGACCGCACGGTCGAACTGCCAAGGACGGCCCAACAAAAGATGGCAAGCGTCCATAGGGACCACGTCACACCACACCGTGTCCCGAAACTTAGGGCCGATGGAAAATTGCACCAAAACCCGGCGATCTAACGTAATGAAATTGCCCCGCTGGATCCACGCCAACGTGTAAGGATGAGGATGTGGTTCGGTGGACAGCTTAAGGCGATCGACGGCCTCCTGACCACCACATTCTCACACGAACCGGTGTCGATGATGAAACGACACACCTTACCACTCACCGTGCAAGTGGACTCGAAAAGATTATGGCGTTGGAGAGAGTCCTTGGGAGTGGCACGTGGCGAGAAACACGAACGGCGAAGGACCAAGGCCGGGCCCACATCTCCCAATAAATGTTTCTCCAAAGGCTCGGGCTCCTCGTCAAACACCGGAGGCCCGTCATACACAACCCCAGTAGCACCCTCACCCTCAAAATCTGCCACCAATGCCCAAGAACCACCCCGACGTGGACAAGCCGAAAGCCGATGACCGGCCTCGCCGCAGGAAAAACACCGCTGACCACCACCCGATTGCGCAACCTCCGAAGCCTGCGACGGACCAAATTCAGCCGCCGTCGAGGACGACCCACCACCTGTGGAAAAGCTGGAAGAGCCCGACGCCCCGGTACGGCTGAGCTGCTGTCCCCCAGAAGCCGCGGGCCGCGGTGAACCCGCCGCTGAGGACGCTGGCAGGTACGAGCGCGACTGAAAGCCTGCCGGCGGGACTGGTCGACCTCGCTGTTGTTGTTCAATGAGTAAAGCCCGGTGATGAGCAGCCGAAACACTCTCATGCGCGAACATATTCAACATGTCGCGTATGCCAACCCGGAATCCACTAACATAACGTGAAACCAATTGAGCCTGTGTGTCACGTATCTTTACGCGGTTGAGAAGAAGATAAAATCATGGGTATATTCATCGACGGACCGCGTACCCTAGCGTAAATTATGAAGCTGCTGGTACATGGTGCTCACGTAATTTAAGGGAAGAAACTCGCGCTCGATGTGCTTGCGAAACTTGGCCCAGGATTTGAGCTTAGGTTTGCCCAACTGTCGTCGGGACTCCATGAGATGAAGCCACCACGCGATCGCACTTCCCCGAAGACGCGTGGCCACCTGACCCACGTGCTGGTTGTCCGGGACTGCTTTGTAATCCAAGACGGCCTCCACCGAGCCCAACCAGTTGAGAAATTCCGCCCCGTCGAGACTCCCGGTAAATTCAGGAATATCGACCTTAAACGCCGCCTCCCATCGTCGATCGCCCAATGCCGCCTCCTCCAGTCGCGGCTCCTCCTCGGCGAAAGGATTCAAATCGTCCTCCGTGGCATCAGAGTCGGCGCCGCTCTCCTCTTCGCACGGCCCACGCTGCCTGCCACCCCGTGGATCACCGCGGCCCCCGCGCCGTCCACGAAACCCCCCGCGACCGCCGGTGCGCCCCTCGAACCCGTCGCGGTTTATGCCATCGCGATTCGCTATCTGCTGGAGAACGATCCGCATATCCGCCAATCCTTCGGTGAGTTCGTCGATCTACCGACCAAAACCCTCGTTTTGTCGCATGAGGGAAGCAATTGCTGCGTCCCGTCGATCATCGGCTCAGTACTCTTCGGAGGCATCGTGGATCGTAGCTGATTCTGATTACCAACTGATGTAGCGCAGCGTCGAACAAAAGGGAACAAAGAGATGAAATCTCCCAAACAGTAATTTTATTTCACGATCAAAACTGTTTTTCATAAGAGAGAAGAAGGGAATAAATAGTCTCCAAATACTAGGTCTCCTAAACATCCTAAATAAGGGAATAATACTTAAATAAATATTAAATAAAACATGGAATAATAATAAAAGCTAGGAAATAAATAACTAGACTAAAGAAGGCATCCGGTCGTATTTCTGCATAAACGCCAATGCGATCTCGTCTCCATTAGCAGCGCATCCCACATCTGGTTTGAAAGGAAACGAAGCAGGTCTTATATGAGGATGAGGATGCGGATACCGTGCGGGTGGCGGAAGTAGCCCAAAGCGGACAATATCTTACTAGGGTCTGCATCAAACTGTAACAGACTTTCTTTGCTTTCTTTCTTCCTTTTTTTTCGTACAAGAATCACACTCCCTTTGGGCCCTTTTATAGATGAAGTTTAGGGCCTTGGCACAAACATCAATACATATTTTAATACAATAATTCAAATGATAATATATTTATTAGTGGTAGATTCCACTTATCATAACATTAACTAATTATAAGTGCACAATATAAAGGTTTACATAAGTTACACACTTATAAGAATATTTATACCAATTTTATTTTTTATACAAAGTATTTATTTTAAAACCAGTATTATCTTTTTCCCACATATGACCATTATCTAACTTATGATTTTAAATATAATTTTCATACATATATGACCATGCTTGAGCATGAGACTCAAAGGATTTTGAATCGTTCAAAAAATTGAACCAAATTCACAAAGACAGAAAAATAACAATTGGGCATTTGACTTTTTCTAAAACCAAACATAATAAAAAATAGTTGGTATGGTTCTAGAGATTCCACAAATATTTGTACCGAGCACCGAACCGAACTGAACCATCTCATACCGTACCAAACTGAAGATTCGAATTATAACATTAGATATGGCTTGTTCATATATTACATGTCAACTTTAGTCCTATATAGTTTTTAGCATTTTTAAAATACTAAACATCATACATTAATAACGATTAAACTTAACTTAAGTCTTATGCTTACTAATACTTGAGCAACAAATATTTGAAAAATGAATTTATATTGTAGTTGTTGTTACTTTTCTTAGTCTTATTCCATTTTATAATTAATGTATGAAAAAATAAAGAAATACTTAAAGATAATTATATTGTATTTTATTTAGATTTTAAATTTTCATAATTAGTTGCACAAATTTAGTCTTAACAAAAATTTGAGTTACTTCTATATTTTCTAAAGTTGATTTCATATAAAATCGTTAATATGGTTATGTACAGATGAATTTTGAATTTAAAAAAAAAAAATTAAACATATCAAAATTTTAATATAATTAGATAGTTATTCGAAATCATTTTAAAATAATTAGATATCTCAACAGCTTTGAACCAAAATGAATCGAACTGAACCATCTCAATAGTTTTGAGTATCAAACCGAACCATACTAAAAATTAGAAGTCTTCGAATCAAACCGAAACGACTTTTAGTGTAGTTCCAGAGATTGAATATTAGTGATCTCTGAATTTTGGTACGACAGTGGCCCATTCTCGCGCTTATATATGACTTACAAACAAAATCAAGCTAAACTCATCCATCAATGCAGAAACCACCATTGCAACATAAATTTAGTCCATAATTCCGAAGAATAACCTTTCGGGATTTATTAGAAGGGATCTTCAAGATTCGTGTGTAAGAAATTTAACGGGTATATCCATAACTATTAGGCGGAATTGAATAAACCCTAAGCATGTAATTCTATTAATTCATAGAACATGGATCTTTGCATAAATTAAATTGCACATAAAACTTACAAGAACCCAGCTATAGTCCTTCCCTGTTCATCTATGATGTTGATCTTTCTCCAATCTCCAATTCTCTTCCTCCAATCTCCAATGATGGATTTGTCTTTCCCTATGAATTGTTTCTCTCTCCCTCGTCTCTCGTCTTTCCATAAAGCCCTTGATGTTGAGAACTTTATTTCGTATGAGATGGGAGAGAGGGGTATGTAGTATATATAGGAGGAGGAGACTTAGAATCCTAATCATACTACCATTCCCCATGTTCTAACCTAACTTACTGTCCAAGTCAAACATCACACATTGGACTCTTTAATATTAGAACATTAAATAATCTATTAAATACATATTCATCTTTAATAAAGTTTGACTATTAATTCAATTAGGTCCAACTAATTATATGGTCCACAATAATAGAATAATATATAAAATATTATTACATTCTCCCACTTGGACCATATAAGTGTCGAAACCCAAAGAACTACTTTAAGCGCGCACCTTTCATCAAACTTATGATTGAATACATATATATATAAGTTTAAAAATCAAAATAGAAATTAACCGAGTCATGGCGGTCACAAGTCTTCGAACGACATGATCCCTTCCATGTACCACAAATCATTTCTAATTCAACTTTACTTTAATATGGAACAAACCATTCGTACCATAACCATAAGCCATCCAAATTTTATATATATACTATAAAATCGAATATCCTAATGATGGTATTATATGTGAAGAATCAAACATCTTTTATTGAATTCAATAAGTATCAAATCAATAATTGAGAAATTTCATTCAGTATCGATCAGTCCAACAAGGCCCCATTCGTTATTCCCAATTTTCTTTATATGCCTTGCAACGGCTATAGGGAATAACCTTTTAATGGATCCACTTTCATGCAATTAGTATTAAAATACTCAAATGACAATTTGTTTCTTCACTTCTACTTTTACGACCAAGTATTTAATTTTTATGTGATTCACACTCTTTGAATACTTGTCATTTCCTTGAAATATTATTGTTACAAAACTACGTTAATTCTTAGCGGCTTGGACAAGATGTCGACATTTCCACGTCCTAAGATAAAGCATCGTAGCCCTAATTTTGACTTGTGGCCTCCAAGCATACCACAAACTCAAACTTAAGTGGAAGCCACGATGATGGACTTTGTTCCACTTTTTCCATAATTTTGCTCCTTTAGACATTATGAGCAAAAATCTGAATCCGAGTATCCAATTATAAAAATAATTTGAATCTTCTTTAAGTTAGCATGTGTTCTTTAATGCCTTGTACATACTTTAGAAATTCTTTGCAGCATTTAAATAATCATTTAGGGATTACAATTATATTTGTTTAATGTATACCAACAACAAATATGTTATCAAACCAAATACAGGTTCGTATTGCTTAAGACTCCTAATCATTTATATCTAAGGAATTTTCTCCATCACTTTCCATTCCATTTCGCCTTCGGACATTTATTTAAACTAAATATGTCCCTTTTATGAATTGGAATTATACGGAACAACCATCCATTACCTCTCAAATAAAACTTTAATGGGATAAACTTTTAGTCCTAGTGATATATTTCCAGAATATTTCTATTCCAATTACCAAGCACGTTTCATCCACATTCTTTATTTCATAATTTTCAGAGAGATAATACTTTAATTCGTGTAACATGTTCACATTATTAGCAACTATAAATATGTTATCGACATACGGAACTAAAATAACAAATCTACTCCCACTAACCTTAATATAGATACACCGGTCTACGGTATTCTCTACAAAACCATAAGCAGTGATGATATCATTAAACTTAAGATACCATTGACGAGAGACTTGTTTTAGTCAATATATCGATCTATTCAACTTACACACTAACATTTCATTCTTGTGATCTCAAAAACTTCTAATTAGTTCATGTAGATCTCCTTTTAAGTTTATCATTTAGAAGGTGATCTTTATGTCCATTTGATAAAGCTCAAAATCATATAGAACCACCATTACCATTACAATTCTCAAGGAATCATTCTTAAAAACGGGAGAGAATGTTTCCTTGCAGTCAATGCCTTCCTTTTGGGTGTAACCTTTAGCAACAAGTCTAGCTTTATATCATTCAATATTACCTTTAGAGTCGTGTTTGGTTTTCTAGAAAACCCATTTACACCCGACTCTTTTAGACCCTTCAGGTAATTCTACTAATTGTCATCCATTGACTTTAATTATTCTTTCATGGCATTGATCAATTTTACCAGAATTTTCACTTTTCATGGCTTGTGATTCATCAACCAACGGTTGTTCTATAATTTCTTGATAGCTGGTGGCCGATTCATTATCAAGTGAGTTTGGATCTTTTTGTTATTCATCTAAGTTACATGACGGTAACGTAAGTAGAATAATAACAACCATTAATAGACTCTTAGGTTTGGACTGTTCAATCCGAATTTCTTTGACATCCAAACTTTGCGGTTCCAAACTCCCACTGATTTGATCATTTTTAATGAATCGAGCATTTTCGCAATCAACTATTCTCGTACTATGGTTAGGGCTATAAAACTTATATCCTTTAGAACTTTCCGGATAGCCAATGAATAACCACTGGTTGTCCAAGGATTGGGTTCCTTTTTATGTGGATTATATACTTTTACTTCTGCTTGACACCCCAAACATGAAGATGCCTCAAACTAGGTTTTCTATCCTTCCATAGTTCATAAGGTATTTTAGGAACTACTTTAATAGAAACCCAATTTACCTAATATGCAGCAATCTTTAACACATTAGGAAATACTTTAATAGAAACCCAATTTACCTAATATGCAGCAATCTTTAACACATTCATCCACATAGAAAACGTTAAAGTTGAATTACTCAACTTACTTCTAGCCATATCTTTTAAGTACGATTTATCCCCTCAGCAACACCATTATGTTGAGAAGTCTCAGTTATAGTGTATTGCACACAAATATTTTAAATCTCAAGAAATTTTTCAAATGGATTAGGACATTATCCTCTTTCATTGAACTTACATTAATAATTGCAAATCTAGTGAGACCTCACAACTTTTATTTATTTATCTAACTACCTTTTCATCTCATCATTGTATATCTTTGGATAGTCCAATGATTGAGTCATTTTATGTAGTAAATAATTATAACCATAACGTGAGAAATCATTTATAATGGTGATTAAATACTTACATCACCCCATGAAAGGGTGTCGAATAGACCACAAAAATTAGTGTAAATAAGTTATAAGTTTTAGTGCTTCTCTTGGCAAATCTCTTTAATGTATGTCTAGTTTGTTTTTCTTTATTTCATCCTACACATACATCATGATCACTAAAATCGAAATTAGAAATGGTTTCATGGTTCTCCATTCTCAGTAACTTTTCATCAGATATGTGATCATAATCTTTTAATGCCATAATAGAGTATAATATACATTATGTGCACTATGTTTAACCCAATATTAAATATGAGATACATAAGTAGTTGCACAGAATCAAGCCACCAAGTATTATTGGGAATCTTTAATAAATATGATTCACAATATACAAAACTTAATGTATATCTTTCTTTTCGAATCAAGATTTTATTTCGGACAATCTTTTATGAGGTGACCTAACTTTTTACAGGAATAACACCTCATTTCTTTAATGATTGGACCTGCAAAAACTTTGAGTAAGTCAATCTCCTTTTATTTGCCTTTTTGTTTCCCATTTTATCTCACTATTATTGGCTCTCACATGAGACATAAGGCGAATTGACTCTTGTTTCATCTCTTTTATTCTCGCCTCTTCCTGCACCAGTATAGCCTTAATTTCCTTATAGTTCATTTTATCTTTAATGGTGTTATAGTTCACCTAGGATTGGCAAAACTCGACAGGTAGGGAGTTCATGATGAATAAAACCATAAATGAGTCTATAACATCCATTCTCATGTTTTTAAGTTTAGCTTATATGTTGAACATGTTAGACACGATACCATGTATGGAACATAACTAGTTGAACTTTTATAGTGGTGAGCTTGCTCATGAAACCTTCCACAATAGAATTTTTTTCGTAACTTTAAATGGAGATAGTTCCTTGATTTTTAATTTAGGAATTCTTTTCATTATCCACCTTAACGTTATCCGTCATAATTAACTTCAAAAATTCAAGCACAACCTATTTGATCACTCACATACCCTACGAAGAGTTACCTCTATTTTGAAGCTCTCATCAATAATGGTTGTAGGCGCTTCATCAGTAATTAGAGTATATCCAAATTCAGTGCACCTAATCGGAAATGGATTTCCTCAGACCATTCATTGAAGTTCAGCCCATTGAATTTTTCAATAATAATACTTGACGGAAAAAACTAAATTTTAAATGTTGCAAACTTTAATACATGCTATTTAGTTAAGCTTTGAGAGAAAATTAATGGATTCTGAAATCTTTTAAATTATATATTTAAATATACCTTTGGGCAAATACTTAAATATATAATATACTTGATTGATGCCTAAGAGGAAAGAACTTTAAAAGAAATTATAGGGTCTTGTGATTAATTAGTGGTTATCTTTGGACAAACACACTAATTAACCTAACTTTAATTATAATTTCTCTTTTAAATATTAATCCTTAATAGAAATTATACACACTTGAGTCAACTAGCAGCTATTTTTGGACAAACACGCTGATTAACATCACTTTAAGTATAAATTCTCTTTTAATATTAATCATTAATAGAAATTATATAAATTTTGATCAATTAGAGGTTATCTTTGGACAAATACACTAATTGACCTAACTCTAATTATAATTTCTCTTTTAGTTGTCACAAACTATAAACACATGGTCCACCTTTGGGTGTCCTCCGGGTTTATAATCCATGACATCAATTATTCAAATATATAATATGAGAGACTTTAATAAGACATCCTTTTATATTTGAATAATTAATACTTTCATTTAATTTAATTATCTACTCCATAAATTAAACTAGGCCACTTTGGTGACTAACAAGTTTTCTTACATAGATAGTATAATTAGATAATAATTTTATTCGATGGGTATGTTATGAGATTATTCATATTTTACTAATCTCTAGTATCAATTAACTGTAAGAAGGTTATAGGATCGAAGCATTCATGAGCCTTAACAATTCACGATCAGTAAATAATTCATGTCGCATCACTTACAGCAATAGTGAATGCTTAATAATTAATGACCAATAACAATATTAAAATAAAGCCCATATATGAAATCTTTGCCAACAATACAACAACACTCATGTAATCATTTATTGGATGAGTAGAGAAAGTAATTAATTTCAGCTCTCAACAGCAATCATGTAATCATATATTTACGGTACACAATTCACAGAAGCAAAGAATCCAATAATAATACGTCCAGAAATAACTCTTGCGGCAATTTCAACATATGAATTTAATATTCACGGCAAGAGAATGAACAACAGAATTTCATGTAACTATGATACGATCGCAACAATTAATCGGCAAAATAATTGAGCATAAACACATGCTCTGATACCACATGTAAAAAATTTAACGGGTATATCCATAACTATTAGGCGGAATTGAATAAACCTTAAGCATGTAATTCTATTAATTCATAGAACATGGATCTTTGCATAAATTAAATTGCACATAAAACTTACAAGAACCCAGCTATAGTCCTTCCCTGTTCATCTATGATGTTGATCTTTCTCCAATCTCCAATTCTCTTCCTCCAATCTCCAATGATGGATTTGTCTTTCCCTATGAATTGTTTCTCTCTCCCTCGTCTCTCGTCTTTCCATAAAGCCCTTAATGTTGAGAACTTTATTTCGATGAGATGAGAGAGGGGTATGTAGTATATATAGGAGGAGGAGACTTAAAATCCTAATCATACTACCATTCCCCATGTTCTAACTTAACTTACTGTCCAAGTCAAACATCACACATTGTACTCTTTAATATTAGAACATTAAATAATCTATTAAATACATATTCATCTTTAATAAAGTTTGACTATTAATTCAATTAGCTTCAACTAATTATATGGTCCACAATAATATAATAATATATAAAATATTATTACATCGTGTCCTCGAAATCGATTTTTGGAAAAACAAGTCGGAAACAAATCTCCAGCAAGTAAGCGTTTGCATATATAACGGATATACATATTTGCAAGTAAGTAATCCTTTTCATGTGTTCTATTTCATTGTTAAGTTAGATCAATCAAATACTTCTTCTGCTACATAATCCCCAATTCCGCCCATCGACCCATTGCAAATATTGTTCTTATCGTCGCACCTTCAAGCACATCTCGGCATAATTCCTGGCGAACTCTGACTCGTCGTCGCTTGGCCACCCTATCTCAGCCACAATCACTTTGTCGAAGGGCGTTGAGTCGTCGGCCAACAACCAGAGACCTCCATGCCTCATGAGAATTCACCACATGTCCCAGAAGAATTTGCCACATCTCTCTTGTTATCGATTTTTATCTCTGCAGTATAAGCCGATCTGATTTAAGTATAAGAGCATCTCCAATGGTATGTGAATCGTAAGATTGTATAAGCAATTTCATAAAAGAATTTCTCCAACAATTATTTTCTTTTTTACTTCTATTTGTGATGATGTGGCACGAAAGACAAACAATAATTCTTGAAGTCCTCCTACACGTAGAAATCCTTTTAGACTTGGTGAGTCATTTTTTACCCTTATTTTATAATACAAAATAAATGTATAATATGTAGATAGAAATAAACCACTAAAGACTTTATATGGACTCGAATCTCTATTTGTTCCACGTGGATGGAAGACCATTAATTTAATTTCCACATACAATACAATTCGTGAATCACGGTTGGAGATGCTCTAAGGGGCATTTATTTTATTTTTTTTTTTGGATGAATTGGGGGAAAGAGATGGAACCGATCGGCTTTAAGTAGAAGGACCATTTATTTATTTTTGGATGAATTGGGGGAAAAGGGATAGAGGAGATGAACGCCAAATATTAGAAAATTCAACTTTAACTAATGGATAAAAAAAAAAAAAAAACTTTAGCATAAAACCTATACTTATCATCAATTATGAACCAAACAAGTTAATAGATTTTTTTTATCAAAAAGGATATCCTTTCAATTTTTATATGAGAACTAATCAATCTCAATCACTCAAAAGTAACCAATTTATCCTAAGTTTACATTATAATACCATTCAAAAGACAATGAAATTTGAGTTTAGTCCTTCAAAGCGGGCTTTCGCTTTAGGAGAAGCGAAAGACTATTTATGAATGAGCTCCTCAGTTAGTCAAAGCAAAGGGAACAATGAAACTGTAAGTCATTACTTAATATGTTGTTTAAATATATCAACAAAGAACTTTTATGCATGTCATATGAAATATTCGCTCACCAAGATTCTGAGTTGAACCGCCTCGTCTCGATCGCTTTGAACCTGATGTAGAACGTGTGCTTGGGATGCTTGAGATACTCTCTCAAGACTTGTAAATAAGAGATACTCTCTCTTGCAGAAGAAGAACAATAATTTTTATTTCAATGATGAATGAATTACATCTCATCTTTTTGTTCAATAAATAGAGAAAAGAGTCCTACTCTTGCTTAACAAGTGCAAGAGGATTATTTATTTCCTAAACTAGGCATGATAATTAAGGACATCAAATAAATAACAAAAGGAAACTAAATAACAAAAGATGATGTAAATAATAATACTAAATCTTGAGCCAGTCGAACTTGTCTAGATACGCTAAAGCGGCATCGTCGTCATCATTCCCCCCTGTTGAGAAAGATTCGGCCTCGAATCAGAAGCGGCCTCGTCATCATCCGAGTGATCACCAGAATAAGGCACCAAATGCTTGACGTTGAAAACGTCCGAAGTGCGAAGATGAGAAGGAAGGCGCAATCGATAAGCATTAGGATTAATTTTCTCGATTACCTCGACAGGACCAACCTTCCGGGCTGACAACTTGTTGTATTCATGGGCAGTGAAACGATCCTTAGTCAGCACGGCCCACACAAAATCGCCGACCTCGAACTCGACGTGACGACGGCGTACATCCGCCCGTCACTTGTATGCCTCCGTCGTAGCCTCCAAGTGAGCCCGAGTTTTCTCATGAATGGCACATAAATCACTGATAACGTCGGCCGCACACCGATCACTCGAGCCCACCGCCGGTAGGGCCACTAAATCCGACGGGCCGCGAGGCGCCATCCCATAAACCGTCTCAAACGGTGAAAGGCCGGTCGCACTACTCACCGCCGAGTTATGCGCAAACTCAGCCTGACTCAGCCGCTGGTCCCAACTACGAAGGTTGTCACCCACCAAACAACGCAACAGGTTGCCCAAAGACCGGTTCACCACCTCAGTTTGGCCATCCGTCTGGGGGTGATAGGCGCTGCTGAAGTCCAGGCGTGTATTAGCCATCCGCCACAAGCTCCGCCAGAAGTGGCTCAAAAATCGTGTATCACGATCAGAAACAATCGAGGAATGAAGGCCATGTAAGCGATACACCTCACGAAAGAAAAGTTGTGCCACATGAACGGCATCGGTGGTTCGCTTGCACGGGATAAAGTGCACCATCTTCGAGAATCGGTCAACAACCACGAAAATGGAATCGAACCCACGCTGAGTCCGAGGCAACCCGAGCACAAAATCCATACTGATCACGCTCCATGGATGTGAAGGAATCGGCAGCGGGCGATATAAACCCGCATTAGAAGCAACCCCTTTAGATACATGGCAAGTGCGACACCGAGCAACAAATCAGGTCACATCCCGGCGCAAAGACGGCCAAAAATAGGAACGGCTAACCAGGGCCACCGAACGGTCACGGCCCACGTGGCCCGCACCGTGCAAATCCGCCACTAACTGCTGTCGAAGGCTGCAGTCTGGAATACATAAACGGACCCCACGAAAGAGAAAACCATCCACCAAAGTATAGTCCTCGAAAGGTCCGGTCGCCAAACAACGAACAATAGGCCCAAAGAAAGGGTCGGCATCATAAGTCTCCCGCAACATATCAAATCCCACCACAGAAATGCGCATATCAGTCAATAGCATCGATCGGCGGCTAAGAGCGTCGGCCACTTTCTTAGAAATCCCCGAACGACGGCGTAACACGAATGTGAACTGCTGTAAAAAGGCTGTCCACGAAGCATGACGTGCTGAGATATTATCCTGTGTAGCCAAATGCCGAAGGGCCTCGTGGTCGGTGTAAAGAACAAACTCCCGATGAAAAAGATAGTGGCGCCAATGACGAACAGCGCGAACCACGACGTAGAACTCCACATCATAAGTACTGTAACGAAGACGGGGACCAGACAACTTCTCGCTAAAAAACGAGACCGGGCGACCGTCCTGGCTAAGCACAGCACCAACACCAACTTTCGAGGCATCACAAGAAAGCTCAAAGGGCCTCGAGAAATTAGGAAGAACAAGTACAGGGGCAGAGGTCAATTTATCCTTGATCAGATCAAAGGCCGAAGCAGCCTCCGGTGTCCAAGAAAAAACCTTCCCATGCAAACAGTCGGTAATGGGAGCTACAATCGAGCTAAAATGGGAGATAAACCGGCGGTAAAAGGAAGCCAACCCATGGAAGCTACGAGCCTCCGTAAAAGAAATGGGAGTCGGCCAGTTACGAATGGCCGCCACTTTGCACTCATCAACACGTATCCCAATAAATGAAATCACAAAGTCCAGAAATAGTACAGAATTCACCAGAAAGACACACTTACGAGGCGCAGCAAAGAAGGACTCAGAACGTAAAACAACAAGTACCTCGCGAACATGCCGAAGGTGATCATCCAAAGTCCGGCTGTAGATAAGGATATCGTCGAAATAAACGACGACACTTTTGCCAATAAAGTCCCGCAGTGCCTGGTTCATAACTCTCATAAAAGTGCTCGGGGCATTGGATAGGCCGAACGGCATCACAATCCACTCGAATAAGCCTTCGCGAATTTTGAAGGTCGTTTTCCACTCGTCCCCTGGTCGGATACAAATCTGATGGTAGCCACTCCGCAAATCTAACTTGGTGAAGATGGAGGCACCATGAATCTGATCAAGCAAATCATCCAATCGTGGGATAGGAAATCGATAACGGACCGTAATTTTGTTGACGACCCTACTATCCACGCACATGCGCCACGAATCATCCTTCTTGGGGATGAGAAGGGCGGAAACAGCACAAGGGCTCAAACTGCGACGAACGACCCCACGCTGAAGGAGCTCCTCGACCTGCCTCTGTAGTTCCTCATGCTCGGCAGGGCTCATACGATAGTGAGGCCTATTCGGTAATGAAGCCCCTGGAATAAGATCAATGTGATGCTGAATGTCCCAAAGAGGTGGTAACCCAGAAGGGAGCTCATCCAGAAAAACATCAGCAAACTCGGCTAACAAAGGGTGTATCGCCAATGGGGGCTCCATCTCCGTGTGAACATCACTCCCGACCAACAAGAACACCACTGGAGAATCCCGAATTGCCGTCAGAAAAGCCGAATGGGAAAGAAAGAGGACATATGAAGTTGAAGCCATCGGTGGTAAAGTCCTCATTGCCGAAGGAAGTAAAGTGATCTTGATTCTGCCGAAAAGAAAGGAATAAGTATTCCGACGACCATCATGAACAGCGGCACGGTCGTATTGCCATGGTCGGCCCAGCAACAAATGACAAGCATCCATGGGGACCACATCACACCATGTAATATCCCGACTTTTTTATCAGTATAAATTATGTTTTTAGTTCCGATATTATTTTCAGAATTAATTATTTTCAGTCATTTCAGTCAAAATTTCCGGAAATTGTTTTCGACGTACCGTTTACGTTTGAAATAATTTTGGTAATTAAGTATTATGCTTAATTAATTGATTAAGCCTTAATTTGTGATTAGTGATAATTAATCACAATTAGCAAGCTAATTGCTGTGTGCATTGCCGTGTGTAGCATGTTAGAGTTCGGTCCAAATTCATGTGCATGTGTTAGTGCATTTGCTCCTAAGATTCCTCCAACATTGCCCTAAGTATCCGTGCGCCCTCCATTGTCATTTTGCTAGCTTTGGTCCAAGATTCCATACTCCTTGTCATGTAGTGCTTTTGGCTCATTATCCTCCTCTTCTCTCAAAATGCCGTGCATGTGTGTGTGGGAAGTTGTTCTAGCATCTCTTCTCTTTTGTTGGCATTTTGGGCGTGACTAATGAGGCATGAAGACATGCATGTCTCTTTGGAATCTAGTGTGTTGTGTCCTTAGTCCATGGTGCATGTGTAGCAAGTGTCCATGACCTCTCCCCTCATCATGTGCTTTCGTTTTTTTAAGTGAGACTTGGGAGTTTTTGCTCCATTTCTTCTCTAAGTGCCGAAAGTTTAGATTAAGTTTTGTGAGTGTGAGGGTTATTGCCGAGAGCTTTTTCCGCCGAGAGCCATCACGCAACG
>CACSLK010027388.1:2035146-2061637 GCA_902706635.1 Striga hermonthica | reverse complement strand
ATTTTATTTAAATATAATATAGCATTTAGACAAATTTTTAATAATAGTAATATTATTAATAACAACAAATATTAGCAAATTGACACTTAATAACAACAACAACAACAACAACAACAACAACAACAATAATAATAATGATGATGATAATAATAATAATAATAATAATAATAATAATAATAATAATAATAATAATAATAATAATAATAATAATAATAATACTATCCGATAACAAATCCAAGAATCAAACGGTTTAAATCAGAAATATGCGATTAAACCGAAATCGCCGAACATCGAACGTTTTAAAATAAAACGATCATGTACCCCAACCTATTACTTAAGTCGACATAGCGACTAATAAAAAAAATATAATCTCATAAATAATACTCGATAAATAGAATATTCCGAGAAATTCTATAAATTGAACGGGGCGTTACAATCTATCCTCCTTAAAATATTTTCGTCCTCGGAAATACGAAATAACACGCATCTAAAAGAAAACGACATACTCGAAAAGTACACACTCACGTACAGGACTCAATCCGACTCGCCCTATGCTCATATGTTTGCCTTATTGCATGGGAGGGTGATCAATCCTGCCAGAGCTCAGGCGCACATCCTCTTGCAAGGGACCCAGTCCGGATTGGCCTGAACCCATGAGTATCAACAATTAACTTCGTACCTAACAACACACAAGACCTCAATAGGTCGTTCGGTGTATTGCCAGCGTACTCCGACTATCTCACCAACAAGGTGGACACGTGACGTCAAGTTTCAGTCTCGTATCCGAGTCATATTGATAACTTGCTCACGATTTTATCAAGGACCGAGTGTCTTCATTAGAGACTATGACACGGTATACAGCACACCCCAGATGCTCATACCCATACGATAGTGACCCCACGAGTCGAACGCAGCCCTTATGTGCAAACATAAGGATTGACCAATAACAATACGACATTCCCAATTTGCCCACTCGAGAAACTCTCAAATAAAGCATAGGGACTCATTGACTACACTCCTCAATCCGAAATCATCGATTAAGGATTTACACACATTTAGTGGGACTTGGAGCTCTCGGTTCAAGGTTCGGACGAAAGGGGTTCAAAAGATAACCAAGCATTCCAGCATGAAACAGTTTCAACAGTTCAGGAAAACAACGATTGTTGGCCGTATACGCTGACTTGGGGAGTTCGTGCGTACGGTGATGGCAGCTGCAGTTCGCATGCGAGTCAACGGTCGGCCGCGCGCAAGCCTCCTGTCTCTCAGCACCGTCGTGCATGCTCGGCCACTACTTCGCGTGGCTACACCCAGCCAGAGCTGGCATTCAGTTCAAGGTTTCACAAGGAGGTTTCAATCTCAGATCACCAAAAAGAAATGGTTTTACCAATTAACGAGAATTTTGGGTCCAATATATATATTTTAGTCGTTTCACAATTTCAAAGGTCTCAAAAGTCTCAAATATCGCAAGGGGCATGTTCGAGTTCCAAGTCCACTACATTCTCTAATCAAAACAAAACAATAACCACTAAGCAAACTACGATATGGGATCGGGAAAAACTTCTCAAAAGAAACGCGGATTAGTTCCTCAGCTGACAATAATCTCAATCTCAGCAGTCACTACTGAATAATGAACGCTTAGCTCATTCGACTCTTCCAACTAACAGTGTCGGCCGTCACGTCAGCTCTTGATTTACATAGCTAACCGTGCCGGCAGTCTTAAATGAGCTTCTAAAGATACAATGAACGAACATCACAGTGAAGGTGGTTCAGCACCCCACAATGTGTTTGTTCTGAACTCGACTATCCACCTTAAAAGATTTATGCATAACCTTTTAAGGTGGAAAGAAACACTCCTTGATACGCGTCAAATATCTCAATCTGAAGTTCCACGCCAGGAAAGGGAAGATTAAGCAAATTATGTTTGTAATATTTTTGGGCATGTGGTAACCGAGTTACCCGACTCGGGTCGTTCTCAAAGGAAGGCTCTTCGGAGCTTCGTTCACTACCTAGTCGTCTAAGTCACACAACCGAAAAGGTCCTAAACATTCTACTCGCAATTTGAGGGTTTGAATTTAAACTAGATTAATCTACGAAATTAAGAGCATTGAAAGCAATTAACTAAGCACGCAAGAAGATGAGAGAAATCAAGGGGGAAAGAGGGATTTTGATTCGCCGGAGTCTCTATGATCAATCGCACACAAATAACCGAACATTGTCATGCTAGCTAAAACCCTAGGTAGCTAAACCAAACTCTAGCACAAGACGAGCAAGCATTCAACTCCTAATCACACTTAGTCAAGCATTCACGATCTAAAGATTCGATCTTTTCCTCCAAGCAACACAAGCACAATATCGATTTTCACAAAAACAAACTAAGATATACGAAGTAATGAGTCTTAAGACTAAGTACCCACTCTTACACGCACTTGGAAGGAGAAACGGAATCAAAAGCTCGTAACTTTACTCGAAACAATGTCGCCGGAAATTCGCCGGACAACTTGATTCATATGCTCCAAACCAAAATAAAAAAAAAAGGAAAAAGAAAAATAGAAAGGAATTCCCAACTTAAAAGTTGGGAAATGAGGGTTTTTTTCCAAATTACAAAGCACAATGTCTATTTATAACTACACCACAAACACACACTAAAACACACACATTAAATGATGAAAACCCGCAAGATAGGTAAAACTCGCAGGATAGGTCCTTGATTATCGCAGGTTGATAACCAAAAGTCGCAGCTTAGGGCATTTTCGCGGGATAGGGCTTCATTTTCACGGGCTCGAAATGGTCCCATGACCTCTTGATGCTCGATTTGCTCTAACTTCTCGCACACAACTCCAATTCGCATGAAACTTAGACCCATATTCTCCTAATTAAATTCTCTTCTTCTCGGTATGACTTGGGCGGATTTTCCGGTTGGACGGCTCAGACGGCTCGTCTCCTCGTTCTCGCCAAGTTGGACATATTCAACACTAAAACAAAAGACAAATGCGCAAAAATACGATAACACTATACAAAGACAAAAAATACACAAAACATGATAAAATAGACCGGTCGACACTAAAACGAGCCTAAAAACTATAAAATAAAGCACAAAAACACAATAAACAACTCCCCCACACTTAACTCTTTGCTTGTCCTCAAGCAAACAAAATAACAAGTAGTTCGGAAAGAGAGATCGAACGGTCCAAAATTAGCGAACATGCATCATGTAGCTCTCATTATCATCCGGTTATTCACAAAAGTCAATTCAAACTCGAGGGCACGGTTCCCACATATGAACTCAACGAAATAAAAACAAGCCTCAAGTCATTCAATCATGATTCACCTAAGTCACACTTTCTTTTTACAATGTTAACGTGCAAAAACTAAAAAAAACGATCAACTCAAGATATATGAAGCGATAGAACAAGACCGTAAGCCAACCCCCGATTTTCTTTTCTTTTTTATATATATTTTTTATATTTTTCTTTTTTCTTGTTTTCTTTTTTTTTTTTTGTGAGCACCTTTTTCCAAACGAGGTTTCCACGATGTAGCTTATCTAGGTGTGGCCTTGAGGGGTTTCCTCGAGTTTCCTAGACCGGTTTCCCGGGCTCATTACCCCAATCCATGAGGTGGTTCGGATTAAGAGGAGCCTAATCAGTACTTCCTCGCGAACTCACTTTTTATTTTTATTTTTTTTTTGTAGGGGGTGGCACACAAAGATACATCACGAATACAATCATAAACGTCACAAATCAATCACAACATATCAAAGTGTGTAGCATAACACATTGTACACAATAATCGAGCATAAGGTAAGCATGATCAAGATCATCAATCAAGAACGAATGAAGGACAAGAAAGTTCCGTGAATCCACATGCGAGTTCCAATACCAACAAGTAATCATCTTATTTTATAAAAATCGTCAAAATCATTGGGCACATATAAGGCATGAGAGCTAATAATGAAAACGAACGACAATCCCAACTAGCCACCTAATCATCTTGCACCATTGGACTCACATCAAGTCTTGTATGGGGAAATTGACACAAACATAAGAAAAACAAACAAAACAAACAAAACCGGTCCACAAAACGAAAAATAAAGACCTAAAATAAGAGAAACGACACCTAAGCATGCATAATCACGTAAACCCCTCCCCCACACTTAAAACAAAGCAATGTCCTCATTGCTTGACCCAAAAAGCATAGAAAAGAGCACGTAATCACATAAGCTCAAGCGTTCGACAAGATAAATGAACTATACAAACAAAAACAAAAAGGAAACACATAACACATAGAAAAGAAAGAGAAAGAGAAAAATAAAGAAGGGAAAAGAAAGCGCGCACTTAACACGGTGGGGTCCCACCGTGTATCGAGGTGTTCTTCCGGTAGAAAGAGAGAGAAAATTTGGCCCGAAAGCCTCCTTGAGCTCGAAACAAGATCATTCAAACGATTGTACGTGGTAAGCATAGACTCCATAAGCCAACCGGATACTTTGACATTTGGTAGCATAGGAGAAGTCGAAAATTCCGTCCCCCGACTCCAAATAAAGGCCACATGTGTTCGTCTCGGAGGGATAAAAACCATGAATCCAATAATACTCAACGAAGACAAACGTAAGCGTGAAAGATAAGAATTTGAGCCATGAACCCACGATAATACTTGCCAAGCATAACCTCAAGCACGACCGAACACCAATAATATCAATGTCCAACGAACTCAAACCATTTGAACAAACCACTACAACCTCCTCCATTCAACAACTCCAACAATACAAATGTAAACGCCTCTGAACAATATATTAAAGAACCTAAATGTCACCAACAACCCATCAACAACTTAATTTTCGATAGCCTCCCATACAACACGAAACGACCACTTCACTATTCTAACTCAACAAACCCAACAATTCAACAATACGAATGTAAACACCTACGAGCAACACTTCAACTCCAATCGAATATTCCAATGATAAAATCACACCATTGAGCCAAACCCAACAAATTCAACAACTATAACAAAGATCAACCATTCTCAATCTCCAAAACAACACCAATTTCAATTAACACAACAATTCCCCACTCCTAATCAACTCCAACAAAATGAACAAACCGGGATTTAGCCATTATACCTTTGTGTCAGAGAATGAACGAAATCAACAAAAAGGCTCGGTCGTCGGGGCTCGTGGGTCGGGGCTCGAGAAAGGCGTTGCAAAGTGGTGTACGCCGGAAATTGGAGCTTGCTGTGGCGGTCGGTGGTTGTTGGGCTGCTCACGGTTGTGGAAACTCGAGTCGTCGGTCGGAGATTGGCCGTCCATAGGAGGTTAGTAGCTTGGTTTGGTGGTCGCCGGATTCTGAAATTTGAGCTCGGAGGTCGAGGAGGTTGCGGGGTCACCGACGGCTGAGCACGGAGGTCGGAGCTGCTGGTCGCTGGAAAGAACTCAGTCACCGTGAAGGAAGCAGCAGGTCGCCGTGGACGGAACTTGAAATTGTTGTGAAAGAAGGTGGCGGTTCGAGGTGGTCGCGCGACGGTTTGAGAAGGGATGTGCGGTGAGGGCTCGGAGACGCCGGAAGTTGCAGGGAATTAGCGTGGTGGTCAGTGGTTGCGAAGCTGGGAGGCGATTCGATCGCCGCCACACAGTCTCCGGAGATCGGTAACGAGTCGCCGGTTGATTCGGGTCACCGGAAGTCGCGACGCTGGTCGGTAATCGGAGCAGGAACCGGAGGATGGCGAGGTGAAAAAGAGATGGGGGCGCAGCGGGTAGATAGAGAGAGTGTTAGGTTAGCTGAGGGAAAGATTGAATAGGATTAGGGTTTGACCCACTGTTGACTCTTCTATTTATATCCCGCGAATTTGGACTATCTCGCGAACACATTTTCGAGCCTGCGAATTTTCGGCTCTGAAGCTTAGTGCTACCCCGCAAATTTTAGCTGCTGTCCAAAAATGTGACCTAGCGAAAATGCCATAGCTAGCGAATTCGAATTAGAGCCCTCTAATTTCTGGAATTTCAACACTTAGGCTAATTTCACTACTTTTCAACTCCAATTTTCAAATCAACTTTCGAGCACAATTTTCGCTCGATTCCCGGGCCTCTTTTTTTTTTTGGCTCGACTCTAACAAGTCGGTACTGTCGAGCAGGTCGGCACGAGCGCTTCTCATTAATTTTCGTACTTACTCCAAATTTTCAACACTTCGCCACATTTTCAATCAAATCTCGACCTCGAAATCCGTTTTCACCCTCGAAAATCATGTGTGTCGTGCGGCTCATGGAGCTATTTATTCTCGATAAAAAGCGAAAAACGAGAAAATGCAATAATCATGGGTTTCCTCCCACGAAGCGCTCAATTTATTGTCTTGAGCTCGACGTCCCCAACAAAAATCAACCGGGATCTAGAAAAAAATGCCGATCATGCCACGTCTTTGTATTTTCCAAGAAAGTCCCGACGGTAGTACGGAATAAAGGCGGGCAAGGTAAGCTCTCGTGGCCGCATTCTTGTGAAACCGAGCACGGATATCAACAACAACCAATAAGAGAGATGAATCTTTACGAACTGAGGCCCCATACTCAACCTCTGAAAATATAAAAACATCCGTGGAGCACGTCAAATCAATCCCGGGCATCATTTGCACTAATTCGAACATGTACTCATCAAGCTCAAGCATCGGGAGTACGGGCGTAGGCACACTAAACTCCTCCAAATGGTCACGGTCCTCAACAATACGAAACGATGACCCAAAGGACATAGAAACCACCTCATACTCAACATCACAAGTCGAATTATCAATCAATGCACACCTCAGGTCCACGACATCACATAACGGTTCAAAATTCTCCTCAACTTCATCCATAACATCATTATATACCACGTCCTCCTCCTTAAAATCATCCTCCCGAGCACTATCAACAACGTCCGGCACAATCGAATCCTCAAATGAATTCTCTCATATCCCGTACACAATATCAACACTCGATTCCTCATGCTCACTCTCAACACTAGAATCAAAGCTCAAAGCACTATCACCGAAAGAAAGAGTTGACGTACCTAACGTGGGTTGCACGGCCAAATCGTCGAGAGAGGGAATTTCTTTGACAATCAAATCGTCGATGTCCTCACTTGTGTCAAGAGATTGAGTACCATCGTAAATGAGAGTGAGGCCCACTTCTTTCAAGGAGGCAAACCTATCCACCATAGCTCGAAACTCGCCTTCTAACCGGGTGCTCTCTCAAATAACCCTCGCCGATAGAGAACAATATCTACCGAGCGAAATGTGAGATGCATCCAAATCAAGGAAAGAGACCACGGTAGAGTTGAACTTCGTAAGTGTACGTTGAAGAACAGATGGAATGGGAATGCACTTCCAACTATGAAACTCCTCAATAATCGACATAAGGCTCGCGAGTGCCTCTTGAGTGCTCGTCAAAACCTCTTGGTGACGTTCGGAAGGCGCAACCGTGGTTGTAAATGAAGCTTCGGTTCTCGATGTACAAGGTTGGCCAACCGATAGGTGCTCAAATGGTGGAGAAGATGGAACATAGAACTCGGTTTCTTTGTTTTCGGATGTGGAAGCCATTGAAGCGCGAAGGGATCGATTGCACTCCTCTAAGTGCTCCATAATCTCGGCTATATTGACTCGAGAAGATTCTCGAGTCAGCTCGGGTGGAGATGTCGCATCATAAAAATCGGGAGACGGAGGATAATAGTGAGGCATCTCGTCGGGACCCGGAGAGTAACAACCAAAATCTCCGTGAGATGTCGGTAAAGAGTGGCTCGGGTACGGATAAGGCGGCCCTCCATACGAGTACATCTCCTCATGATAGTTGTCGGGACATCCACGAGACGAGCTACCGGCATAAGCATAACCATACGGATCCATCGGAGCTCCTCAAGCGAAATACCTCGCACAAGAAAAACAAAACAACCAAGGCACACGAGGCAAAGAAAAGAAAACACAAAACGAAACTAACACGACATGATATGTACACGAACACACAAAGCAAAAAGCAAGAGAAATCGAAAAACAAAGCAAGAATCAAGAGAAACACGCGAAATTAAGCAAAATCCACAAAAAGCAAGAGAAACACGGAAACAAACGACAGCTAGATAGTAAACTTGGCGTCCTACTTGCCTTCCCCGGCAACGGCGCCATTTTGTTTGTAATATTTTTGGGCATGTGGTAACCGAGTTACCCGACTCGGGTCGTTCTCAAATGAAGGCTCTTCGGAGCTTCGTTCACTACCTAGTCGTCTAAGTCACACAACCGAAAAGGTCCTAAACATTCTACTCGCAATTTGAGGGTTTGAATTTAAACTAGATTAATCTACGAAATTAAGAGCATTGAAAGCAATTAACTAAGCACGCAAGAAGATGAGAGAAATCAAGGGGGAAAGAGGGATTTTGGTTCGTTGGAGTCTCTATGATCAATCGCACACAAATAACCGAAAATTGTCATGCTAGCTAAAACCCTAGGTAGCTAAACCAAACTCTAGCACAAGACGAGCAAGCATTCAACTCCTAATCACACTTAGTCAAGCATTCACGATCTAAAGATTCGATCTTTTCCTCCAAGCAACACAAGCACAATATCGATTTTCACAAAAACAAACTAAGATATACGAAGTAATGAGGCTTAAGACTAAGTACCCACTCTTACACACACTTGGAAGGAGAAACGGAGTCAAAAGCTCGAAACTTTACTCGAAACAATGTCGCCAGAAATTCGCCGGACAACTTGATTCATATGCTCCAAACCAAAATAAAAAAAAAAAAAGGAAAAAGAAAAATAGAGAGGAATTCCCAACTTAAAAGTTGGGAAATGAGGGTTGTTTTCCAAATTACAAAGCACAATGTCTATTTATAACTACACTACAAACACACACTACAACACACACATTAAATGATGAAAACTCGCAGGATAGGTCCTTGATTTTCGCAGGTTGATAACCAAAACTCGCAGCTTAGATGATGAAACTCGCAGCTTAGGGCATTTTCGCGGGATAGGGCTTCATTTTCGCGGGCTCGAAATGGTCCCATGACCTCTTGATGCTCGATTTGCTCTAACTTCTCGCACACAACTCCAATTCGCACAAAACTTGGACCCATATTCTCCTAATTGAATTCTCTTCTTCTCGGTATGACTTGGGTGGATTTTCCAGTTGGACGGCTCAGACGGCTCGTCTCCTCGTTCTCGCCAAGTTGGACCTATTCAACACTAAAACAAAAGACAAACGCGCAAAAATACGAAAACACTATACAAAAACAAAAAATACACAAAACATGATAAAATGGACCGGTCGACACTAAAACGAGCCTAAACTATAAAATAAAGCACACAAACACACAAAAATAAGCACAAAACACAATAAACAAATTATCAAAACACGAAAATTAGATAACGAAGGAAGCTTCAAGCACATTTCAAAATTGCTTGTCGTACAAAAAGGCAAGGCTTTGCAAAAGGCTACAAAAGATAAAAATTCAAAAATGGAACAAGGTTGCCTCTCACCACGAGTCCACGATTTACCGCCTCCTTCATTGGTTCAAACTTTCCCGATAAGTCCTGCTGCTGCTAGGAAATCGCTCGCGGCTTAATATACTTAAGATGATTATCGCAAAAGGATAAGTCATTATCACATTTGACTGGGTTCTAATCTTGCATCTAATGGTCCTATCGACAACGGTTACAGACTGCTGAATACCCAGACGACTGGGACTCTCCGGTCGTCTGCTCCCTTCATTTATGCCTTCTCCTTTCGAGATGGCATTGCAAATGGTCCTCTCTTGAGGACAACAAGTCTTATAGCAAAATCACTGCTATAAATAGAATTTAACTCGATAACATTATATCGAATTTCCAAACAAACAATCTCTCAAGTCTGAACTTAACTCTATACCACTAGAGTTCAAGTTCATACAACTAGTTCGCCACTCATCTAGAGTTCAAAAATGCTTAAATGCAGGAGGATAAATTCCTAAGCCCCGATTTCACTTCAATAATCAATATTCAGCAATGCACAATAACCTCAAAATTATTCAGGTACTCATACCTGAGCTGGCGCGGCACGACGAGAGCGAGTGGTCATAACTTAAGGTCAAGCACATAATCACATAATTCACATTAACTAGTCTACAGAAACGCAGACTGGCTCTGATACCAAACTGTCATGCCCCACTTTTAATAGACAAAATTCAGAATAAATTTTCAAAATTTATTTCATTACTAATTGAGGCGTTACTCATTTTCAAAAAAGAGTTCCAATAATCAACATTAATGACAATTCTCAATCATCAATCATCATTTCTCATTTAAATAATCATAAATCCTCAAAAGAAAATAAGGAGAATCTCCATACCAGTAATTCAAATCTCAATAATCCAATATCCATTATTCCAAAATGCAATAATATCATAAGACAATTCAATAGGCGGAAGCAACATTTAATTATAGACCACCACTCGCCTCCCTCTGTCGTGCCCGCAATACTAACATGCATCAATGAAGAGCATGTGGGGATGAGCACAAGAGGAACAGTAGTGCTCACTACTATGCAGTAAATGTTAATTTCATTAATAAATAATGATCAATAGTCAAAAGTATGGTCTCAGCATGTATACGTAAATAATTAGTTATCCCAACCTCCTATCCCAAGTTCGTTCTCATGTGCACACCTATATCAATAGAATACTGCCGACTATATATCGAAAGCCACGGCCCTCGACCTTCTGGTCTTACAACAAGTGTCCAGCCAATAGGAGTCTCCCCCGAAGGCCCGGCCTCGCCATCAGACTTACATCGGGGTACTTATCGCTGACCGAGCACAACCCTGGTCTCAAGCGACGTGTCCTTGCAAGGACGTAAAGAGGAGTGTTTGTCCCATTTATGTTATATTTTTCCTTGTTATTTTTCCTTTCTTTTTCCCCCATTTTGAGTCTTTTGGTTTCTTTTTAGTTCGTTTTATGTTTTACTGCGTGTTTCTCTCTATTCTGTTTTTTTGGTATTTTTCAGTTGTTTTCTGGTAGATTGTCGTTTTTGGTGTGCATGCTATAGGTCTCGAGAGGATTTGTTGTTCATGATAAATGAACCAGGCGGACATAGTTAAAGAGAGCAATTCATTAGGAGTTCACAGGAGAAAACGGAAATGAATTCGGCTTCCGAACAATCTTGAACGAACATAAGAAGCATTACGATGCGGCCAAGCCCGAGCTCCCAGCCGTCACGCCCGCGCCGCGCCGTGACGATCGCCGCGACAGCTACAGAGGATCTCAGGCACCCAGGCCTCGCACCGTGGCAGGCCCCATGCCGCGGCAACATCACTCCCCCCACGCCGCGCACATTCCGCGACAGTGACAGAGCTCGCCCAGTACTGCATCACGCCGCGAGGACCTGCGCGCCGCGACACCCACCCGCCTTCACGATGCGACACCTGTGTTCAGTCCTTCTTCTCTCCGTGTCGCGAGCTCCTTCACCCCACGCCCTCCATGCCGCGCTGTCCGCCGCGCCGCGGCGCATGCCTCCTTCGCGCCGCGACAACATTCCACTCTGCGCCAGATGGACTCTCCACGCCGTGCTGACCTGCGCGCCGCGGCACCACCCCTCCAACATGCCGCGGCAGTCCCGCGCTACATCTTCCGCGCCGCGCTCACGCCACGTAACGGACAGAGGATCCAGCATACCTTCTCGCGCCGCGGCATATCACCGCGTCGCGGCGCCTGTTCACTCTGACCGCATGACACGCCGGGACTCTCCTCTCGCGCCGCGATATGATCCTCTTCCGCGCCGCGGTGCCCTGCCGCGCCGCGGCACTGCTGACTTCCGTGCCCATAATCATTTTTTCGCCCGTGGCCTACTTATATCTTATATATATATTGTACGGGGAGGAGAAAAAAAAAACACCTCTCGACCGGGTGAAAACCCTAGGTCCGAGAAAAACACCAAAAACTCTTCCTTTCTTCCTCTCTTCTTCTTCTCTATTTTTCTTCTTCTTTTTATCTTTATTTTTCATTTTTCACCTAGATTTTGTTCATACTCTTGGATGAAGCTTGTATCTCGGATACGACATTTGAATTGAGATTAATCGTAAGAATTTCATTCTCTTATTTAATTCCTAAATAATGATTAATTTGAGTAGAATGATTATGCGTGTTGAATTCATGTTACATAGCTGATTCTTTTTGCTATGGATAGGGGAATGATTGTTCTTGTTTAACGTGCATTTGTTGGGCTTGAATTGTTCTTGCTTATGTGAGTTATTTTTATTAGGAATTGATGAATTTGAGCTTGATTAATTGATATAATCGAAGAGTGACACTTCGATCTTGCAGTTGGAAACAATTGAATGTTAGTTTGTCGAGTTAGGATTTGTCGATTTTATATGATTAGTTGATTAAACACCTTCTTAAATTAGCGATTTTTTGAACCGAAAGGGGAGAAGTCGTAGACCTAGGCTCACATGAGGTAGACGATGTCGTAATTGACTAATCTACGTGTTTTAGATTGAAATACACACTTGTCGATAACCCGTCCATTGTTACGAAAAGTTATTGGGATTGGGATAATTGGCCTGAGTTGTATGCTCGAACTTGTTCGTCTATGTTCAATCCCTTGTTACGAAGAGTTATTGGGAGCGAACCGCTAGATGTCTAAGCGAGAGTGTCAATCTTGAACCGAACAATTTATTGCCCAGTTTTGCTAGAACTTGAATTAATTATCCCCGACTTCCTAGCTTCTTTTTCATTGTTTCGTTCGTATTTCTTAGGTAGATTATTATTTTTATGTTATTTCTTAGCTGATAATTCATCCATCCTTATTTGATTAGTATGTTTAGGATTTTCTTTGTTTTTATGTGTTATCGATATCAGAACTAAATTTTGAACCGCCTTCCTCGTGAGATCGACCCGGGGAAGGAATCTTTCGATTCGATACTCGGTAAAAAGAATAATTTGTATACAACAAATTTTGCGCCGTTGCCGGGGAAGGCAAGTAGGATATTTGGTTTTGGCATTGATTTTGTTTTCCGTGTTTTTCTTTATTTTGTATTTTTCGTGTTTTCGTTCTTTCTTTTGTGTCTCTTTGTTTGCTTATTTGTTTTTGTTTTTATCTATTCCTTTTCTTTCTTTTTCGTGGTTAAGTTTGGTCTGTTCTGCTTTGGTGCGCAGGTATCATGAGCTACAACTGTGTCTACCCACCACCGCATACCCAATCTTGGGTTAATGAGCCGAGCTACCACACCGGGTACTATAACCAGCCACATCCATATCCTTCCAAGCAGTACTGGGACCCCTTCCTGGTCGAGCAACATTATGAGTCCCACGAGTTCAACGAGAAGCTCGACCGTATTTATGAATTCGCAGCATCCCGGTTAGCTAAGGAAGAAGAAACCACAGCCCAGTGTTCCCAACCACCTCCTTACCATGATTCTTGGGACTTCAGCCAGACCTTATCATATCCTTACGAGTAGCAGTGGGATTACGGGCCTGTTGAGCAGCCATATGAGTCTTTCGAGGACTCCTCTGAGTACAATGCAAAGCTCGACCAGGCTCTCGCTCTTTTGGCATCCCAAATGGTCCGTAGGAGCAATCTGGAGTCCAGAATCGAGCACTTAGTGGAGCGCGTGCAAGCCTTATAGGATCGAGTTACCAGTGTCACTCCCGAGCCCACCGCTCAAGGCGAACCTACACATAGGGACGAGCATCGGGAGGCTGCTTTGTCGTTCGATGAGAAGCTCGACCTCATTCTTGCTCGCATATCTGCCTAGTCCACTCGAGATGTGGAGATTGAGCTCGGGTGTGCTCAACTGAGCACACAAATGGAGATTCTTGCAGAACATACCAGCTCAATCGAGGCAAAAGGCGACGACCCCCACCTCATGCTTGATACTTAAGCCCGCACGATGAAGCAAATGTGTGAAGCCGAAGAAGATGATGATGAGCTTGGTGACATTTTAGAGGAGGAGATCCATGGGCTTGATTCTCAAGTCCCTCCTCTCACCTCCGAGTTAGAGCATCCGTCTTCGGGGCTATTGCACTGTGTTACGAAGAGGGAAGGATTCAGTTCGACTTGCTCCACAGATGTACTTATCATTCCGGAGGTTGACGATAGAGCTCGGGTGGGAAAAGCTCTACGTCTAGAGTTGGGAATTGCTCGTCCCCGAGACCTCTTTATACAGAACATGACCACTCGGGTCCACTATGCCCGCCTTCTAACCACACTTCCCGGGCTACCACTTCTGGAAAATACGAACGCGTGGCACGATCGTCACTTCTTCTTTGATCCCGGTTGAGTTCCCCTCAGGTATCGTCAAGATAATGACGTTAAACAAGCGCTTCTTGGGAGGCAACCCAAGCATTATTTATTGCTTTCTAGGATTTTTCATTATGCCTTTTTGTTTTATCTTTTTAATAATTGGAGTTTGGAGATCTTTTGTGTCTTTCTTGGCAGGTACTGATTGCGAGCTCGAGCAGAGGAATAACGAGGTCTGAGGCTAAGCATAGGCGAGTGACTTACACATGCATGCGATTTCTCCTCGAGGCACTTCAGTTTGCATACCCTTTTCTCATTTTCTCTTTTTGAGTTCTCTTTCTCTCGTCTTTTGTTTTGAGTCTGTGTCTTGTAATATCTGCTAGTTTGGTTTATTATATAAGATTGTTGGGTCCTTTTATGTGACTTCCTGTTTTGTGTTGAAGAATGAGGTCATTGCCTCATTTTAAGTGTGGGGGAGTCTAGTTGGATTTTGCATGCTTATATGGTGGACCGGTCTAGTTTTAGGATTTTGTGTTCTTGAGCATGTTATATTGGTGGATAATATCAATTGTTGATGAATGTTTGATGAAATTTGGAAGTTGTGATAACGAGCGTGTTGGTCATTGTCTCGGTATTTGCTTGATTGCTTTGAGTGACATTTATTTACCTTGTGAGGTTTTGAGCCTTATTCTTTTCTTGTGAGATATTGGTCATATTCTTGAATGATTAGAACTTGCCTTGAGTTTGTTTGAAAGTAATCGATTGAGTTTGAAATTGCGAATATGATTGAGGCATTTTGTTGATTAGCTCTCTTTCTGCCTTGTTCTTTGGTCCTAAAATTTATTCCACTAGTAGCCCTTTGAGCTTTAAACCTTTTCTTGTCAACCTATTGATTGATTTGTGTGATGATTGGGGGATTGGTGGCATTTTTGAATATGGTGAAAATTTGAGTTGCATTTTATTAGCTTGACCTGTTGAAAAAAAAAAGAATGAAAAAAAAACATGAGAGCTCACAAGACGAATTGAATGGATCCTGCTCCTCTTACTAGTCGATTAACGTTGACGGGTAATGAGCATTGGGAGACTACTGTAGGACACTTGGATGACCTCCAATGGTTAAACCTATAGAATGTTGTCCTTTTGATTCGATCTTGTTCGGAAAAAGTTACTCTCTAAATAAATTAAAAGAAAAAAAAAAGAAAAAAAAAATGGGTCAAGTGATGTTGCAATTCTATTAGAGCACTTAGGTGTTGTTTGTGGAGTTGCTTTGGTTGGATGGTGAAGGTGTTGTCATGTTTACGCCAGATTGGTAGCGGAGAACTCGAGTTATCTATTTGCTCGAGAATTGTGATTGTTTATTTGAGTTGCTTTTCTCGCATATATCCTGACCTTAAACCCGCATTACAACCCGTGAAGCCCTCTTGATTCGCATATGTTGAATTTTGATTGTTTTCGAGTAATTTAAACGATAGGCAAGCATATGTTGAAACTTGAATATTGACCAACTTTGAGCGTACCTATCATATATTCATGTAAGAAAATGAGTGAGGCATATATGATGATCTATATTTTGAGAGTTTGTCATTTCGAGGTCAAGTTGATATTTGAGGCATATGGTCGTACGGTCGTTGGAATTCGACTCAATTGCATTGGGCATTTTGAGGCTCTTCTCATTTGAAACTGTATCAATGCTCGTGTTTTATTTTCTTTTCTTTTTGTTCAGGATGAACAAAGGTTTAAGTGTGGGGGAGTCGTTTGTCCCATTTTTGTTATGTTTTTCCTTGTTATTTTTCCTTTCTTTTTCCCCCATTTTGAGTCTTTTCGTTTGTTTTTAGTTCATTTTATGTTTTATTGCGTGTTTCTCTCTATTCTGGTTTTTCTGGTATTTTTCGGTCGTTTTCCGGTAGTTTGTGTTTTTGGTGTGCAGGCTATAGGTCTCGAGAGGATTTGTTGTTCATGATAAATAAACCGGGCGGACATAGTTAAAGAGAGCAATTCGTTAGGAGTTCACAGGAGAAAACGGAAATGAATTCGACTTCCGAACAAGCTTGAACGAACATAAGAAGCATTATGATGCGGCCAAGCCTGAGCTCCCAGCCGTCACGCCCACGTCGCGCCGTGACGATCGCCGCGACAGCTACAGAGGATCCCAGGTGCCCAGGCCTCGCACCGTGGCAGGCCCCGCGCCGCGGCAACATCACTCCCCCGCGCCGCGCACGTTCCGCGACAGTGACAGAGCTCGCCCAGTACTGCATCATGCCGCGAGGACCTACGCGCCGCGACACCCACCCGCCTTCACGCCGTGACACCTGCGTTCAGGCCTTCTTCTCTCCGCGTCGCGAGCTCCTTCATGCCACGCCCTCCATGCCGCGCTGTCCGTCGTGCCGCGGCGCAGGCCTCCTTCGCGTCGCGACAACAATTCACGCCGCGCCAGATGGACTCTCCACGTTGTGCTGACCTGCGCGCCGCGGCACCACCCCTCCAACACGCCGCGGCAGTCCCGCGCGACATCTTCCGCGTCGCGCTCACGCCACGTAACAGACAGAAGATCCAGCATACCTTCTCGCGCGGCGCCTGTTCACTCTGACCGCATGACACGCCGGGACTCTCCTCTCGCGCCGCGATATGATCCTCTTCCGCGCCGCGGCACCGCTGACTTCCGCGTCCATAATAATTTTCTCGCCCGTGGCCTACTTATATCTTATATATATATTGTACGGGGAGGAGAAAAAAAAAAGACACCTCTTGACTGGGTGAAAACCCTAGGTCCGAGAAAAACACCAAAAACTCTTCCTTTCTTCCTCTCTTCTTCTTCTCCATTTTTCTTCTTTTTATCCTTATTTTCCATTTTTCACCTAGATTTTGTTCATACTCTTGGATGAAGCTTGTATCTCGGATTCGACATTTGAATTGTGATTAATCGTAAGAATTTCATTCTCTTATTTAATTCATGAATAATGATTAATTTGAGTAGAATGATTATGCGTGTGGAATTCATGTTACATAGCTGATTCTTTTTGCTAGGGATAGGGGAATGATTGTTCTTGTTTAACGTGCATTTGTCGGGCTTGAATTGTTCTTGCTTATGTGAGTTATTTTTATTAGGAATTGATGAATTTGAGCTTGATTGATTGATATAATCGAAAAGTGACACTTTAATCTTGCAGTTGGAAACAATTGAATGTTAGTTTGTCGAGTTAGGATTTGTCAATTTTATATGATTAGTTGATTAAACACCTTCTAGTTAAATTAGCGACTTTTTGAACCGAAAGGGGAGAAGTTGTAGACCTAGGCTCACATGAGGTAGACGATGTCGTAATTGACTAATCTACGTGTTTTAGATTGAAATACACACTTGTCGATAACCCGTCCCTTGTTACGAAAAGTTATTGGGATTGGGATAATTGGCCTGAGTTGTATGCTCGAACTTGTTCGTCTATGTTCAATCCCTTGCTACGAAAAGTTATTGGGAGCGAACCGCTAGATGTCTAAGCGAGAGTTTCAATCTTGAACCGAACAATTGATTGCCCAGTTTTGCTAGAACTTGAATTAATTACCCCCGACTCCCTAGCTTCTTTTTCATTGTTTCGTTCGTATTTCTTAGGTAGATTATTATTTTTATGTTATTTCTTAGCTGATAATTCATCCATCCTTATTTCATTAGTATGTTTAGGATTTTTTTTGCTTTTATGTGTTATCGATATCAGAACTAAATTCCGAACCGCCTTCCTCGTGACATCGACGCGGGGAACGAATCTTTCGATTCGATACTCGGTAAAAAGAATAATTTGTATACAACAAATTTGGCGCTGTTGCCGGCGAAGGCAAGTAGGATATTTGGTTTTGACATTCATTTGGTTTTTCGTGTTTCTCTTTGTTTTGTATTTTTCATGTTTTCGTTCTTTCTTTTGTGTCTCTTTGTTTGCTTCTTTGTTTTTGTTTTTATCTATTATTTTTCTTTCTTTTTCGTGGCTACATTTGGTTTGTTCTGCTTTGGTGCGCAGGTATCATGAGCTACAACTGTGTCTACCCACCACCGCATACCCAATCTTGGGTTAATGAGTCGAGCTACCACACCGGGTACTATAATCAGCCACATCCATATCCTTCCGAGCAGTACTGGGACCCCTTCCTGGTCGAGAAACATTATGAGTCCCACGAGTTCAACGAGAAGCTCAACCGTATTTATAAATTTGCAGCATCCCCGTTAGCTCGGGAAGAAGAAACCACAGCCCAGTGTGCCCAACCACCTCTTTACCATGATTCTTGGGACTTCAGCCAGACCTTATCATATACTTACAAGCAGCAGTGGGATTACGGGCCTGTTGAGAAGCCATATGAGTCTTTCGAGGACTCCTCTGAGTACAATGCAAAGCTCGACCAAGCTCTCGCTCTTTTGGCATCCTAAACGGTCCGTAGGAGCAATCTGGAGTCCAGAATCGAGCACTTAGTGGAGCGAGTGCAAGCCTTAGAGGATCGAGTTACCAGTGTCACTCCCGAGCCCACCGCTCAAGGCGAACCTACACATAGGGACGAGCCTCGGGAGGCTGCTTTGTCGTTCGATGAGAAGCTCGACCTCATCCTTGCTCACATATCTGCCCAGTCCACTCGAGATGTGGAGATTGAGCTCGGTGTGCTCGACTGAGCACACAAATGGAGATTCTTGCAGAACATACCAGCTCAATCGAGGCAAAAGGCGACGACCCCCACCTCATGCTTGATACTCAAGCCCGCACGATGAAGCAAATGTGTGAAGCCGAAGAAGATGATGATGAGCTTGGTGATATTTTAGAGGAGGAGATCCATGGGCTTGATTCTCAAGTCCCTCCTCCCACCTCTGAGTTAGAGCATCCGTCTTTGGGGCTATTGCACTGTGTTATGAAGAGGGAAGGATTCAGTTCGACTTGCTCCACAGATGTACTTATCATTCTGGAGTTTGATGATAGAGCTCGGGTGGGAAAAGCTCTACATCTAGAGTTGGGAATTGCTCGTACCCGAGACCTCTTTATACAGAACATGACCACTCGGGTCCACTATGCCCGCCTTCTAACCACACTGCCCGGGCTTCCACTTCTGGAAAATACGAAGGCGTGGCACGACCATCACTTCTTCTTAGATCCTGGTTGAGTTCCCCTCAGGTTTCGTCAAGCTAATGACGTCAAACAAGCGCTTCTTGGGAGGCAACCCAAGCATCATTTATTGCTTTCTAGGATATTTTTCATTATGCCTTTTTGTTTTATCTTTTTAATAATTGGAGTTTGGAGTTCTTTTATGTCTTTCTTGGCAGGTACTGATTGCGAGCTCGAGCAGAGGAATAACGAGGTCTGAGGCTGAGCATAGGCGAGTGACTTGACATGCATGCGATTTCTCTTCGTGGCACTTCGGTTTGCACACCCTTTTCTTATTTTCTCGTTTTGAGTTCTCTTTCTCTCGTCTTTTCTTTTGAGTCTGTGTCTTGTAATAGCTGCTAGTTTGGTTTATTATATGAGATTGTTGGGTCCTTTTATGTGACTTCCTGTTTTGTGTTGAAGCAATGAGGTCATTGCCTCATTTTAAGTGTGGGGGAGTCTAGTTGGATTTTGCATGCTTATATGGTGGACCGGTCTAGTTTTAGGATTTTGTGTTCTTGAGCATGTTATATTGGTGGATAATATGAATTGTTGATGAATGTTTGATGAAATTTGGAAGTTGTGATAACGAGCGTGTTGGTCAATGCCTCGGTATTTGCTTGATTGCTTTGATGACATTTATTTACCTTGTGAGGTTTTGAGCCTTATTCTCTTCTTGTGAGATATTTGTCATATTCTTGAATGATTAGAACTTGCCTTGAGTTTGTTTGAAAGTAATCGATTGAGTTTGATATTGCGAATATGATTGAGGCATTTTGTTGATTAGCTCTCTTTCTGCCTTGTTCTTTGGTCCTAAAATTTATTCCACTAGTAGCCCTTTGAGCTTTAAACCTTTTCTTGTCAACCTATTGACTGATTTGTGTGATGATTGGGGGATTGGTGGCATTTTTGAATATGGTGAAAATTTGAGTTGTATTTTATTGGCTTGACCTGTTGAAAAAAAAAAAGAATGAAGAAAAAAAACATGAGAGCTCACAAGACGAATTGAATGGATCCTGCTCCTCTTACTAGTCGATTCACGTTGACAGGTAATGAGCATTGGGAGACTACTGTAGGACACTTGGATGACCTCCAATGTTTAAACCTATAGAATGTTGTCCTTTTGATTCGATCTTGTTCGGAAAAAGTTACTCTCTAAATAAATTAAAAAAAAAAAAAAGAAAAATGGGTCAAGTGATGTTGCAATTCGATTAGAGCACTTAGGTGTTGTTTGTGGAGTTGCTTTGGTTGGATGGGAAAGGTGTTGTCATGTTTACGCCAGATTGGTAGCGGAGAACTCGAGCTATCTATTTGGTCGAGAATTGTGATTGTTTATTTGAGTTGCTTTTCTCGCATATATCCTGACCTTAAACCCGCATTACAACCCGTGAAGCCCTCTTGATTCGCATATGTTGAATTTTAATTGTTTTCGAGTAATTTAAACGATAGGCAAGCATATGTTGAAAATTGAATATTGACCAACTTTGAGTGTACCTATCATATATTCATGTAAGAAAATGAGTGAGACATATATGATGATCTATGTTTTGAGAGTTTGTCATTTCGAGGTCAAGTTGATATTTGAGGCATTTCGTCGTACGGTCGTTGGAATTCGACTCAATTGCATTGGGAATTTTGAGGCTCTTCTTATTTGAAACCGTATCAATGCTCGTGTTTTGTTTTCTTTTCTTTTTGTTCGGGACGAACAAAGGTTTAAGTGTGGAGGAGTTGTTTGTCCCATTTTTGTTATGTTTTTCCTTGTTATTTTTCCTTTCTTTTTCCCCCATTATGAGTCTTTTGGTTTGTTTTTAGTTCGTTTTATGTTTTATTGCATGTTTCTCTCTATTCTGGTTTTTCTGGTATTTTTCGGTCATTTTCCGGTAGTTTGTCGTTTTTGGTGTGCAGGCTATAGGTCTCGAGAGGATTTGTTGTTCATGATAAATGAACCGGGCAGACATAGTTAAAGAGAGCAATTCGTTAGTAGTTCACAGGAGAAAACGGAAATGAATTCGGCTTCCGAAAAAGCTTGAACGAACATAAGAAGCATTATGATGCGGCCAAGCCCGAGCTCCCAGCCGTGACGCCCGCGCCGCGTCGTGACATCGCCGCGACAGCTACAGAGGATCCCAGGTGCCCAGGCCTCGCGCCGTGGCAAGCCCCGCGCCGCGGCAAAATCACTCCCCCGCGCCGCGCACGTTCCGCGACAGTGACAGAGCTTGCCCAGTACTGCATCACGCCGCGAGGACCTGTGCGCCGCGACACCCACCCGCCTTCACGCCGAGACACCTGCGTTCAGGCCTTCTTCTCTCCACGTCACGAGCTCCTTAACGTCACGCCCTCCACGCCGCGTTGTCCGCCGCGCCGCGGCAGAGGCCTCCTTCGCGCCGCGACAACATTCCACTCCGCGCCAGATGGACTCTCCATGTCGTGCTGACCTGCGCGCCGCGGCACCAACCCTCCAACACGCCGCGGCAGTCCCGCGCGACATCTTCCACGCCGCGCTCATGCCACGTAACGGACAGAGGATCCAGCATACCTTCTCGCGCCGCGGCGCCTGTTCACTCTGACCGCATGACACGCCGGGACTCTCCTCTCGCGCCGCAATATGATCCTCTTCCGCGCCGCGGTGCCCTGCCGCGTCGCGGCACCACTGACTTCCGCGCCCATAATAATTTTCTCGCCCGTGGCCTACTTATATCTTATATATATTGTACGGGGAGGAGAAAAAAAAAAGACACCTCTCGACCGGGTGAAAACCCTAGGTCCGAGAAAAACACCAAAAACTCTTCCTTTCTTCCTCTCTTCTTCTTCTCCATTTGTCTTCTTCTTTTTATCTTTATTTTCCATTTTTCACTGATGGGTGTCGAATCCAACAATAATAAATTCCTGCTTTTAAAATAACTGTAGTAGTGGTAAGCAGGGTGGTATCCACAGGGATTGGCTAGACAAAGTATCGATGCAACTATCCGTGAAAGAAATAAAAATAAAAATGATGGGGGGTTTTGATAATTTTATCTAACTAATAAAATAAAATAAAATAAAATAAAATCTAACTAGATGCTAGAACAAAATGAGTGATTAAAAATAGAGAAGATGTCCAACCAAAGGAAAAACTCGTAGAGATGGTTCAGCGATTCGATCACGGATGCAAAGATAATTCTCCTATTCTCGATTAAACTGGTTATGGTTATTGGTACGACCTAACAACCTATCCTTTCTTACTTGTTCGATAATCAGGATACGATCTCTAATTATTTCTCTAATCAACAGACAACCCTAGATACGATCATAGGATTTAATCTATCAACAGCATTGAAATCTAGAAGGACCACCAATTCTAGCCAACAAACACACATGTAGGATCATTTAGACTAGATCATATATCTCCCTAAGCATACAATCGAAAACCCTTAGTAATCAACTATGCTATTTGCCACAAATATTAGAACGATCAAACAATTACGGATTTAACCATCCTAAATAACGATATGAGTTTCAACAATCGAACAAATGGCCAATTTGCATCAATCAATCAAAACACAATTGGTAATAATCACAAGAGATATATAAATAAAAGAGAATAGGGAATATAAATTCAATTAGATCTCACAAATCATGAAGAACCAAATCTAGAATAATTCTTTGGCTGGAAAAATAAATTAATTCACCATGGACATGGGAGAAGTCTCCCAATTATTCATGAAAAATAAAAAGAAAAGAAGAAAGAGAAGAAGAGAAGATGGCATCTAGCGTAGAAGAGTAAAAGAGATCCCCCCCAAAATAAATCTGACAGTCTGGTTTTTAATCAAACCAGTCTAATCCTAATCCTAACAGAAATTAGGTAGAAAATAAATAAAGAGTTTATTCTCTCCAAAATATCCTAATAAAATAATAATAGTCCATAAATAAATAAATACTCCATAAAGTTTTATTATTCTCTTTCCAACTTGAGACTCCTTCATTCTTCCAACTCTTGTAGGAAATTAGCGTGCCCACGCCTTAACTCAAATTCGTCTCTTTCGCCCTCCAATCATCATAAAATTCCAAATTCCGAGATATCCTACAAGAATTATAAAAATCAATTAAAATCAATAATTAAGCTCATACAAACACCGAAAAAGTATGGAAAACACGACAATTAACATGTCAATAATACAACTTATCAAATCACCCCACACTTAAACGATGCTTGTCCTCAAGCATCAAGTCAAATTCATCATCCCATCTCATAATCATCTCTATCATTCGTTACCAACCCAAAAACTATTTTGCACACATCAGAAACATAGCTCAAGAAAGAATCCTCATTAACCAACATCAATGAAAAATCACCTCAACAATCAAATAACTTAAAACACGTGAGATTCGACAACTTCTCACAAGATGCACTCAGCGCTCAAATGTGTATAGGCTAAGTATATAAAGTGTACGCTCAAGTCAAGACAATGAAGGATTTTACCATAAGCTTGCAAATATATCACGCTCGTCCACCCAAGAATCAAAATGAACACACAAAATCGAAGGGTTTAAATGGGTTGTAATGGGGGCTTAGGTAAGGTGGGATAAAAGGACGTATATGCTATGAGAATCAAAGAAATCATACAAACTATTCATAAACGGAGCTCAACCTCAAAAGAAGTCATTTTGACTGTCTAACTTCATCAAATGTATCTAACATAAGAATAAAATAGTGCAATTCTCTTCATTGTCATTCTCCCCATTTTTTTCACTTTTTCTCTTTTTTTTTTCGTTTTATGAGTTTTTCGATTTTTTACCTTTTTTTTCTTTTTTTTTCGCCTTCTTTTTCAATTTTTTTTTTTTCGGAGAGAAGAAAAAAACTATTACATATTAGATAACTAAGCTTCAAACAGACCACAGTCAAGTCTACGCCCATAAGCTCATCACTAATACAAAGAATTCATATAATTGCTTCAATTCAAGGTTCAAAATAGGATATCAACAAAAAGGATATAGTGACTTGTAACGTGGCTAAATCCAAAGAAAAGGCTAAGGCTCAAACTTGGCTCACTAGGGGTCAATTTAAAAGGTAGGCTTCCAAGAAAAAGGCTAAAAACAAAGGGCTAATCCTAATACCCTTATTAAGATATTGTGCATCCAAATTCATCAAAGGTAAACAAAGACGTGCAAACCAAGGCAAGTTCTAGAAAAACCGACTAGTCATGACAACACACAATCAAGAAAATGGAGCATGATATTAAATGTATGCTCATCGGCTCAATATTCTCACAAAAAACAAGGTATATGTGTCGAATCACATGCATTCGTCCGTCAATTAACCATCAAGACTGATCAATCACCAAGTAGCAACAAGGACTCCAAAATCGTTTTCATGTGCAAATAAAATCATTTTTTCACCGGATTGGCACCAAATGAATCAAGAATAACCACAAGAGAAATAATAAACAAGGCTCAACACCTAAGATAATAAATAATCTCGGAAAAACATCTCAACAATATTATAGACGACCAAAGATATATATAAGGATACGCAAAACCAAACAACGCAAATGACACCCCACCCCACACTTAAAAATAGACATTGTCCTCAATGGCACCAACTCAATCCTCAAGCAAAATAGAGAAAATAAGCGCAAGAGAAGTAGAAAACTCCCCAGATGGCGTAGAGCATCCAGTTGCATTTTTCAACGGTTCGGGCACTGTATGTAGCCGTGGATAATTGGACTCGGATGAGCGAAGGGATGAGCCCGCCTTAATTATGCTTGGCTACTCGTACTCCTGGTTGTGCCCACCGAACTTGAAATCCTCAACGCTTATTGGAAAGGGTTGAGCGGACAACAACTAGCTTCATTAATCGAGCCTGAACGTACAACCGACGGTGGCGATTTTAGCCATTAATGGTTCCAGGACAAGAGGAGGTCGCACGGTCTGCCGAAAAATTAAACGTGAAGATGTTGACGGAGGACGGGTAAGACAGAGGTGGTGGCATGACTGAAAGTGGAAGAGCTGTACATGCGTCGGGTCTCTGGTCTCAACAATGATCGAACAACCGGTGACTGAAATTGATAGCAAATTTCAGAGGTTCAGGGGTTCCTCGTGAATGGAAGTGACGTGTCTCATCAGGAGAACTATAGTCAGCCGGATTTTCTGGTCGTCTTTCTGGTTGGAACCTCGGCTATGTCGGCTTCTCGCGCCGTCCCTGAAGGTCTCGTGTTCCGCCAGAGAAGATGGTCTGTTAGGCCGGAAAAGGAGCAGCGGGTCCCGCCCGAGAAGAAGCAGCGGCCACTGGAATTGGAATCGTCGTTGGGAACCGGATTGGACAGTACCTGACATCGACTGCAATTTAATGTGGCGGACAGTGGCCGATTGATGTGGCTGGCGGAGTCAGAGCAAAGGACATTCGAACACTATGGTTACTGGTTTCATAGGCGCTCGCGAACCGAAAAGGTTGGTCTCAGGAGAAGTGATGGTCGCGGTGACAGAAGCGTCTCTCCGGTTTCCGATATCTGCCGGCGGTCACGATCGGAGAAGATGGACGGGAACGACGGATTTTCTCGATTTTGCGTCTGAGAGAGAAAGAGAGTTAGGGCTGAGAGAATCGTGCTGTGAGAGAAAATGGAGATTACTTATTCGTTTTTTTCTGTTTTTCTATTTTTTTATTTTTTTGGAAAATAAGTAATAAAATAAAATAAAATAAATAAAATAAAAACTTGTAACGATACGAAGTGGCAGCAAACAGCAGCATTTTTCTCCTAAGGCGTGGCGACGGCTTAAATGAAGAGAAACCGTGCATTTTACGCATATAGAGCATGTCCACGCCTTATAAAGAAAATCATTCCTACCTTAAAATTATTCAAAATTCCTATCAAAACTACCAAATACTAACCTAAGAAAAAATAAATAAATAAATAAAAAATAAAAATCAAGTAGAAAATAAACATAAAAACAAAAAAAAAAAATGGGTTGCCTCCCAAAAGCGCCTTTCTTTAACGTCTTCGGCTAGACATTATTTCCGGGACTCAACCAATTCCCTTTTTAATTTTTTTCAATTCATGCAAAAGACTTTGTTATTGATTCTTGATCAAATTCTCAGCAATCAGAAGTGGCAATTCCGTCACCTGCAAAATAAAATATGAATCGTCAGTACAAGTAACAGGCGATATGGTATCAGTTAGAGGAAA
>CACSLK010027388.1:2007759-2020002 GCA_902706635.1 Striga hermonthica | reverse complement strand
TCCATATCCTAACTATAGATTCCGCTGCGCTAGGATTTATTTCGATAAAGTTCAATGTTGTGCATGTTGTTTGACGTTCCTAACAGAACCCAACAATCAAAAGATAATCTTGCGGATCCGCTAACCAAAGGGTTAAATAGAGAGTTAGTTGCTAAATCTTTGAGAGGAATGGGACTTAAACCTCTAGAAATGAGTTGATACAATGGAAACCCTACCTTGTTGACTGGAGATCCCAAGATCTTTGTTCAAACGGACAACCTAATTGTAAAAAGACTTTTGTGATCACTGTAGGATTTTATCCAATGTCCATTCCTTAAATAGTGATACCCGTGGTGAGTAGGATAAGCATTTGGCTTTTAATGATTCTTGTATGGGAAGGTAGTACGGGCTACTTGTAATTATGAATCACCTATGTGAGAGAGAAGTGGGGCCGCTTTAAAGAGAATTGTGTGAGGCTCAATTCTTAGACCCTCTCACAGAACCAGGCTATGTCCAGGGCCATTAATGGACATAATAATGAGAACTGGAATATGTTAGGAAGAATCCTGTGTGAAGTATATTTATCGTTTACACAAAAAGCAGAACAGTTCAAAGACATCGCGTCTACTGGTCAGCTAGTAAAGTTGATGTGTTTTCACAAGGGAAGGTTCAAAGGGTAACACCTACTTATCCTATGCAGGTTTCAACTGTCGGACCATAACATGTTTTTGTGCTATTTTCAAATTCATTAATGTGGGGGATTGTTGGAAAATTTATTGAATGAATTTGTAACATAAAGTTTATTTGTTGAAACTGTGTCTTTCACTTACAAAGTACAACTTGTTTTCATGTTACAAACATAACTTCATTAAATTTTGAATTAATGACATTAAACGAAGTATTAATGTAAGTGGCTTGCTTAAGCCTATATAAGAAGACTTGTCTTCTTTTGATGAAAGACACGAAACCAAGAAAAAGAAAAACACTACTAAAAGCTTTCCTCATTTTTATTGTTAAAGTGTTTTGGTCCAGGCATAATTCCAGTTCGCCGAATTTGTTTCGGTTTTTTCGTTGTATCCTGGGAAACAGACGCTCAAACGGGACGAATCTGTTTTAAGGACACTGTGTTCTCACAGACCTCGATATTTTATTATTTAGCCATCTTATATTTATTTTCCTGATAAAGTTCCCTACATAAATAAAAGTGGTTATAATTAATACAGCAACTCAGTACATAGGAGTTAATAAAAAACATAAGAGATAATTATTTTATTCTATGTTTTTAGATAAATATGGGATTAAATCATAAGTGTGACTTTATTGATTATCTTTCCTTAAATTAAAATTTTTCATTGACCAGAAACCACAATAACCCGTCCTGAATTAATAATTTTGATCGATCAGACACCAACAAATAATTTTTAAGAGACTTACGTAATATGTTCAATTTATAAAATTATAAAGGATCATATTATAAATTCAAATTTGTTTTGCTTTCACAAATAAATCAAACAATAAAGCATCATATTCTAAATTTAAAGTTGTTTTGCTTTGATACGCATATATGCATTTAGAGTAGAGGGAAAGCAATGGAGAAGCCTTTTAATTCAGTGCCTAATAATCCTCTCTATATATAATTCCAGAATGCGCTGAGCCTACGTGGCTGCTTTTGGTGCTTCGGAATCCTATTTGGCGAAGAATCATGCTTTGTAATTAGGTTTGGACAAATAATATTAATATATTAATAATTAATAATCTAGGTTCGGGTATTCCATAAATATTACTTAGCTAACTTAGGTATTTTAATATCACTTTTACTATTATAACCTTTTAATTATATGTAATTTATATAGTGAGACACTAAGTGACTAATATATCCCTAAATTTTGATTTGCTTCCTTCAATAAGTTATTGATTTATAAATGTATTTCAAAAATAGATAACTTTTGTATTTCTTATCGGTTTTACATATATAATATATCAAATTAATCATCTTTTGATGATCTTCGATTTGACATCCATATTGTATATATAAAATAAATAAATTAAATTTATTTTTATAATAATAAAAAATAATAATATTTATTAAAATTCATTACAAAATAAAATTATTTCTCAACTGATATATTTATATTTAATGTAGTTATATAGTGTAAGTTAAAAAATTAGTATAATATAACACAAGTAAGTCGCACAAATAAAAAGTATCATAATAAATATATAATATATATATATATTCTTATAAAAGGTATTTAAATTTTCAAACTATTTTTCTCATTAATTTTAAATTTTAAGAAAAAAATTAGCAAGCACCCGTGTAATACACGGGTGTTGTACTAGTTTTGTTAAAAGTTAAACAGAATCTCCAAAAACTATATAATTAAAAGGATTTAATAACAATTATGAATATCATGTAATAACAATGGAATTATTAGGAATAAATATTATAAATATTATACAGTAAAAAAATAATAAAAGTTGATAACAAACATTATGAATACTTTAATTGTTATAAGAGAAATTAATAATAAATATTATGAATATTACATAATATAATAATATTAATAATAATAATAATAAAAGAAAATAAAAATTGCAGAAAATGATAGCCCACTGTTGCTAAAGACAGGGCTAAAACCAACAGAAATTTTATGGCGCCATAAGCCATGCCACACTATGAGGTGGCATATGAAGTGGCTTTGTTAATTATATTATATTTTCCAACATGGCAAATTTTTTTTTTTTTTGGGCTAAAAATTCCCTTACCCCAACTATCAACACGAAGCTACGACATTTCAGTCCCCAAATCACATTTCAGTCCCTCTCACCTCCAAACAAGCTGTAACGATTATCTCAAAATCCTGGCACAGAGCCTGTTTAACTCGCCTATACCCAGACTCGGACATCGCGAATCGTCGTCACCTCCTATTCCTCCGTCGGTGCCGCGCGACGGGAAAACGACGGGGGAGATCGCGGTGAGGAAAGGGTACCTGAAGGACGAGGGTGCCACGCAGGCGGCCTTCGAAGGAGGGGCGGGTGGCTACACACAGGGGACGTGGGGTGGTCAACTCGGACAGGTACGTGGAGATCAAGAACCGATACAAGGACGTGATAATATCGGAGGTGGAGGCGGCACTGTGCGGGCACCCGGCGCTAGGGGATAGGCAGGCGGGGTTCATGTTGTTGAGGAAGGTGGTGTTCGTGTAAGAAACATCTACCGGGAAAGTACAGAAGTTTCAGCCGAGGGCTCTGGCAAGTGACTTTGATGAAGATATTATGAGTAATAGGACTTCTGTTTCGCCCTTGCTGTCAATAGGAGATCTCTACGGTGGTCGGAATCACCATGAGGGGCATATTTTCACTATGTCTTGTATGTGATAGTGTGTCGTCAGCTATATATTGTTGTATCAATTTGTAAGTGTTGATTAATCACCCATGAACCGTCACTGGAGTGGAGCTGGTGGGCTGGCCTCCTCTGGTTTGTCTGGTGGATCCCCACAATTTGCCATTATTTGATGGGGTATTTGATCTCGGGCTCGGGTTGTACCCAAGTTGGCCCTTTACCCGTGCTGGTATGGTGGTTTGCTTGGTGACTGTAAATGAGTGTGGGGGGATGAATTGAAGGAGATTGTGGGATTGTTTAAGAAAATCAAGGTTTGTTGATGTGAGAAATTTGAGAGGTGTATGATGTAGATTTTTTTATTTGTCTGGGTTTCGTTGTAAACTTCCTTATTTTTGTACAAGATTGGTTATATGAATTGCAATGGTATTTTTTCTAGCATCTTCTTGGTTTTCTGCTTGGTGAGTTGCTACATGAGGAAATAGGAATCACAAGAATACTAATGCACCATCCTGGGTTGTACCAACAAATCATCCAAGCTGTAAAATAATCTGTAAATTAGAGAGAACATGAGCCAGGTTGTATGTATGTTAAGAATATGGTTATTTTATTGTCATCTTAAATATTCTTTTTAAATTTTGTTTTACTGAAATTTGAAGCTTTGGTGAATTTACCATTATAATAATGTTTTGCCATTGGGAGTAGAGAAATCTTTGTAAATTTTAATATTTCATTGGTCACATTATATCAAGTTTAACATGATGATTACAAAACCACATCATAGTTAGTTATGTGGGATCAATTGCTTTAATACTTCTTTTATGTTTGCCACTGTAAAGTTACAAGACAATGATCTAACTATTTTTTATATACCAGATTTAATGTTTGATCCCTATACCTGTCTAGGTACCAATATCACAACCTGTGTAAACTTTTGCAATCTGTATTAACAGTTCTTGCAAAATAAGATCATATTATTATTTTCCTTTAACAAAAAATCTAGAAACTGAAAAGTGAGACCACATGAAGATGCATTACAAATTAGTGAAAATCTAAAACAGATACAAAAATTCAAAACCCCTCTCCAATTCATTCAGCTTGCATAAACTCTTCACATAGTTGAATTATAACTTTTTTTCAATCTCAATTCTCAAATAAAGCAGCAAGTTAACCAAACACAAGCGTATGCATGTCGCTAGCATGCATTTCAGATAAAAGCTTTTAACAAATTTTGATATAATTCGAAACAATGATCAACATATCATCATAGAACAAAAAAAAGCCTCTTTAAAAAAAAATCCATCAGTCAATATCTGAAAAATAAATACTGCGATTTATATTGTTCACAAAAATAGAATTATAAGTTAAAACTTAATTAACGCCAAATGCTTGTATAATCATATCCCTCATCCACAATGTCGATCATATCTCGAACCGCCATTTGTTGATTGTCCTCAACTATGATATTATTTGATAAAGGTGACGGGCGATACGGCTCAACTTCATCAGCAGTTCTACAAGATTTACAAAAGGCGATACAAGAATAAAAATTAAAATAAATTTCTTTTAAAGGATTGGGAATATTAGATTACCTGTCTTTGCCTTTAATTTCAGGACATGTACGAGCGTTATGACCAACTTTGCCGCAATTGCGACAATGCTTGCCTCCACTTTTAATTGCCTTATCTCGCATACTTAGTAATCGCTTGCGGCCATGGACTACACGATTAGTTGTTGGATCACTTACAAAACCCTCACCTTTGTGCTCTTTTCCAAGGAATGACTCTTGTGTATCAATATGGGTCACAACTTCATCCTCTTTTATTTTTTTTTTCTGCTTCTTCAAACATTTGATGTAACATTATAGTAGACTTCTCGGTCAAAGCAGCCTTTTCGATCAGCCATTTCCACTTCTCAGACAACCCTCGGCTACGCTCTAAATATCCTCGTGCTTGGGTAAGTGGACAAGTCACCGTTTGAAAAGAAACTGGTGATTATACCTTTTGTGTCCAACGAGACAAAATATATTCTTCGGGCAACAACTTGATTTGCAATACCTGTATAAAAAATAACATAAAATAAAAGGAAATTTATATAAAATTGTGTTTGTAAATTAGCACATACTATAAATTGACAAAAACGATTACCTGCATCATATATAGCATGTGCCTACAAGGAATCCCCATATCATTGAATTTCCGACAACTACATGAAAGAAAGTTCGTGGAAACATTTTGTGCCACCCGATAAGTTTTATCCTTCAACTTCGATCCACTAAATGGGAAAACTTCATGAACACAGACTACATCGTTTTTCTCAACGGGTTTACTGATATACTCTGGCAAAACCTTCAACTGTTTTTGAAACTTTTTAAATATTGTCCTCGTATACCTTGTCGACAGCTGACGCTCCATGGGTTGTGTAGAATCCAACAACGGTTTCTCATTTTTGTCGGCATGGTCTAGCAATAAAGTTTTATGCCTTTGACTCGAAATTGCATTCCTAAACCGTGTAAACACATCATTGAGTGAACAATCACGACTCAAATATTTCTTAAAAAACGAGTGATTGCTTTCAGCACGTTGTGAGGACGACATTCCTGCTGAGAAAATATTTTTCAAATATGCAGGGATCCACATTGGCTGAATAGTGTACATATCGTTGACCCATTTATTTTGACTCAAAGAGGTAGTACTCATCAACTCTGACCAACGGAACTAAAACTCCTCGGGATCATCCGAGTCCATGATAGCATGCACCAATTTGGTTTTGTCATCTCCATGCATAGAGATATTTATTTTCTCTGGAAACTTGGAAAGTATGTGCCACAAGCAAAGTCTGTGCACAGTGTCTGGAAATACCTCATGAACTGCCGCCGCAATAGCCGCATCTTGGTCAGTTATAAACATTCCCGGTTGACGTTTTTCTGACATCGAATTGAGAAACTGAGAAAATAACCAAGAAAATGATTCGGTTCGGTGGTTACTCAATAGACCACAGCCAAAAACTATAGTCTGGTTATGATTATGCACTCCAACAAAGGGGCAAAAAAACATTCCATATTTGTTGGTGCCAAATGTCGAGTCAAATACCACCACCTCTGAAAAACAATCATAAGAATATCTTGCATGCGCATCACACCAGTAACAACGATCAAATATATTACTAGACTCACGGGTTTCATAAGCAAAATAGAAAGACTCACATGTTGCCTTCTCCGTCTCAAAGTGGCCAATTAACGTTTCAGCATCATGTCCAGTGACCACATTCTGTAATTTTGAAGCGTTGTTGTATAAGTCTTTTTCTAGACAACCCATTTTATCGAGACCCCGGCATCACTTTCTAGTACCCTCCGGAGATCAGATGTTCTCAAATTGGCATTTCTAAACTCGACAGCAAGGGACCTTATTGCAGGTGAGACTCTTAAAGCGTGTACCTTGCTCGGACTGGTAAGAGGATGATTGTGTTTCTCATTAAATTTTAAAACTCTCCAAAGTTGTTCATCTTTTTTCCAGCTTACAGTCATCCTAGCCAAACAATTGCATCTGACATCTCCTCTTTCCCGTTCTCCAGTTCGTTGAACAACATGCTTAATTTTTTCTTGATATCTCATATTCTTCGTTCCTTCCTTATAACAGACGAACAATTTCCATATGACTTCTTGATTGTGATTTTTCCTGTCATTTCTTTCTCTGACGCTAAAACCAGCTTATTTGGAATAAGCAATATAGAAGTCTTTAGCTTCATCCAATGTTTGAAAACTCTGATTTTCATGAGGAATTGATGCTAATGCAACCTGTGGAATATAATCACCATCGGCTTCACTGCCGTCTGTAATTAGATATGAAAAATAAAGTCATTACAATTTGTTCCAAGTTATTAAATTGATGAATATATAATTGTGACTTACCCGATGAACTTGTGTTAAGTTGATCCTGAATGGCTTTTTTAAGTCCAATTCCATAAATTTACGGTCTAGTATCTTCAACATTTTCATCCCCAATTATGGAGTGTGTCACACACTTTTGCATCGACATTAGACAAGCTGAGTGAAAAAAAATAATAATAATAATAATAAAAATAATAATAATAAAAAATGATTAAATAAAAAATAATAATATAAAAATAGGATTAAATCAACTCGATTCATATGATCTCTACTGTAGTTCTGTTATGCAAATTAGCACATTAGTTCTTGCTTCAAGTTTATCTCAAATTAGCATATCATCAACACACTAGTTCTGTTATGTAAATTACCACAATAGTGATTGCTTCACGTTTTTCTTGCACCACCATATCAATTTTTTGTACTGAATGAATACTCTCAAAGTCTGGCATACGGATTTTTTATTTTTTATTTTTTGTGCATCTATGAATATATTTGATCAAATCAGCCCCTAAACCTCCTAGGAGGAAGCTCTCACAATACCTTTCCCCGTAGTCGTCCTTTTCCTGAGTCGATATTGGCGCATGCGTGGAGTGGGTGCAGATTGCCGCCGGTCGTGTGCGGAGTAGGTGCACAGTGGGTCCAGACTGGCGTGGAGAACATTTGATTCTCAATATTTTTGTCGATTTCTTTCACAATTATTGTTTTATTCTTATGGAAACATCAGATTTATGAACATGAGCAGAACAGAGGAGCAATCCTAATTACAAAGGATTGCTTAATTGTATTTATCATAAAAAATTATATTTAAAGCCATGTCATATATGACATGTTGGAAATTATAATATAATTAACAAAGCCACTTCATATGCCACCTCATATTGTGGCATGGCTTATGGCGCCCATAGAATTTCTGCTAAAACCAACGTCTTGAAAGCAACTGAAAGCAAACCAAATGAGAGCCAAGTAGAAAATCATAAACTTATAACCCAAATAGGCAACCAAATTCAAGCCAACACAAACACCGACCTAGCTTCCTTGCAAAACAAAAAAGCAAAAACGGCCGACGAAGGCTAACCCGATAGTTACTAGGCACAGACCACAGGTCAAAGGTTCTGCACTCGACAGCATCCATAATAATATAAACATAGGTGACAATGCGCAAAAGCAGGCACCAAACATAAGTTAACAAAAAAAAACAACCGGTCATTAGGTACGAGTTATGCTAATAGTAAAGAGTTTTTCAAGTCTTAAAAACCATACGCCTAACAGAAAAACATGGAGTTGCGAACGCTCTCCTTGAGCGTGGGCATGGGGACAACAGCTGGCACAGTCCCATTGTGGCTCGAGGATGTTTCGGATTTCTCTTCGAACTTCATCCACTGTCCCAACTGGGTGGCTGCCAGGTGAGCATAGCAAATCGGGGCAACTGTTTACAAGGAAAAAAATAAATAAAGGATTACAAGGCAAAAATATAATGAGTAAGTGCAAAAACCTGCACATTTTACAAAAGTAAGCAAAAAGAAAGCAATTACCAACTGATATAGCAGTGGTGCTACGCTGATACCTGCAGTAAATATAATGCCAAAAAAAAAAGGAAATCAGAAAAAAAAAAAATAAAAAAAAAATAAATGAAAACTAAATTAAACTAGATGAGCTGAAAAATTGGTTTTGATCAACTTACACGTACGACAAGGAGTGAACAAGTTCTTGCAGGTCATCTGGGGCAAAACCAACCTCATCAAGCAGGACATGATAATGGGTTGGCCTGGTAGTACCCTGTAATATACAATTCAGGTTGACATGAATACTCATCAGCAAAAGTATCTTGATAAAACCGAGATAGGCAAAGCATAACAAGATCAACAAGCAAAAGACGGCTTACAATCATCCCAGCATGTGCACATAAGTAGAAATCGTTGTTCTTGGGATGACAAATCTTGTTATCAATAATCGTCCCTGCCAAAAAATCAGAAAGAGAAAAATCAGTCTCTACCTGTCTCTCCTTCAATAGTTGTCATTGACAAAACTGAACCGGGTATAAATGAGGGGAAATTTTTGTGAAAACCTGGCAGCACATTTTCAGGAGCGTTTGGCTGGAAAAATTTTGTGTGGTGATTCTTCTGTGCAATGATGACCACAAACTTGGGTGACCACTTCTCATCAAGGAATTTGCATGCCTGCCCAAGAATGGCAAAGAAATTAGCTCAATACAGAAAACCATGATGAGGTAAATATCATAAACTCATAACATGATTATCATACAGCTATATATAAGTCAGATCAAAAACCTCTATTATCTGGTTTAGTTCGACATTCAGCACTTGATTGAACTGGGATTCACTGACACCATCTCTGAAATTTCACAAAGTGGGTGCTTATAAACATTGGAAAACAAACTCACAAGAGCGGCAAAAAATATACCGTCCGAACTCCAAAACTCAATTACAAATATTCAGAATACTGGCTCCAAACACTACCTGAAAATTATAATTTGGTCGGGCTTTCTTTTCTGCGAACTAGTGTAGAAATCAAGCAGAAGTTCCCTACAACCAAAGAAGACAATATTCCCATAAGCCATCTCATGGAAAATTACAAATGATGCTTTAATAAACAATATAGGTGAACTTCAGAGCCCAAAGGTTGTAAAAACACAACTCTATTTGATAGCTCATGCTTAAAGCCAAAAATACTACCTCATAATGCCTTCATCTTCAGTGTCTGACACACGCTTGTAAAGGGAATCAATCATTTCGACTTTCGGAGACTGAGTACGGACACAAGCTCGATAGCGAGAAATAGAGGGCCACTGCCTTGAGCTAACAACCTGAGCGATTAATCAAAAGCAAGTGCAACACTAAGAAGTCAAAAATAGAAAACTGGGTGGCAGCCAAACTAATGCTCTCACAGCTTGAATTTACGTAGGAATAATTTAAAAATTCCTTAACACAAAATCTAATTACAAATGGGAAATATAATTTGCTGTCCCAGTTATGATATACAAAAAAGCACATACTGCAGCAATAGACGGAATATCAGACTGTCCCGGCGAGCCATGAGACACATCCATCCCTAGAATTAAGGTGGGACACTTGGATATCACAGGAATTGATGGGGACAACTCACCAGCTAGCATGGAGTTCAAACCACCCAGCTGCAAGATTAAAAAAAAAAATTATAACATCAAGAAGATTATAAAGCAAGACAGTCTAACTTTTGGGGTATCCACTAACCTTAGCATTAATCTTCAGTAGAAGATTGGTCAAATACTGGTCATTTACGCGTCCAGGGGACAGGCACTGGGTAACAACTCCAAAATCAGATAAGTTCTTTCTCTTCCAGGGACCTTACAATAATTTTAATGGAAAAGGTCAACATGATTGAATTTTACTTAAAGTTGAGTTATTTGTTATTGATTTTTACGAATACCATAAACATCGCAGTTTTTCCGCTCTGGCAGCAAGCACAGGAGAAACTTAGGCGGACCAGGAAGCTTTGACTGTATCTCCTCAAACATTTTCTCCACCCTAACAATGGGTGGAGCCCGTCTGAACTGAGGGCTCTCCTCAAATACGTCGAATGGATCTTCCACAGTCTGTAATAGAGAAAATCAGCATAATTCACTTTAAAAGAAAGAAACTATCCCAACAATCTAGCCTAATGATGAAAAGTACATTTAATTTACAAAATGAATAGTATACCATTGAATATCGGGAGAAGACCGAAATCAACGTTAGTAGTAAATACTTCAGAGTGATGGTTGGGCATTTAAGTTGAAACTCCAGGAGAGTATTTTTTGCAGTTACAACTTTATAAACATGCAAAAAACATAAAGAACAGAGGTCCGAAAACTTACAACTCCTTTCATTTGACCAACTTTCATCAAGTCCCTGACCAGGTTACGCACATCACACCGAGCCGAGAAGTTCACAACAGCCCATTTCTCAATCTTACTAGCATCAACAAGTTTCTGTGCAAATATATTGGACATTTCAGATAAAACATATGGAACAGACATTTAGCACGAGCTACAATCAAGTGTAGAAGTTTTACGAACAAACCTTGTTGTTGAAGTTCCACCTTCCGTTTCGAGCAAAAAGATCTTCACCATTACCAACTTTAAGCTGCAACACCAAGTAATAAAGTCAGCAACAGCTTTTCATCCCATCACAAAAGTTCAGGACTACAAGAATTCTGAAACATATCCCAAAACATAAATACCTTCGGAGTTGGCAGAATACGCCCTTCGACCTGGGTAAAGTTGTTGTTAATGGACACGCCACAAGACCTTAGCATAGGCTCGGCGTCATAATTGTTGATTTTCAAAGCCTGCCACAAACAGAAGCAGATTAATACGCAGAAGTAAAAATAAAAAAAAAAATAAAAAAGGCACTATGAGAAAGCAAGCATCATACATTACTCAAAACAGACATTCTCTCTTGCGGTTTCTGACGTGATTTCTCCACGAGGGATGCTCTTTGAAAGGTTGAGAGAGCTTTTGTGTAACGTTGTAATGACACCAAAGAGCATAACTAATACAAGCCGAAAGGAAAAGGTCATGCAAAAAAATTAGTATTTTTTAGCAAAAGGTGAAATAAAATCGACAGTTCACCTCAATCGGGATGTAGGTGGGGCGTTTAGGTTTCCCAACATTAATGCATGGCAAATCAGCAGAATACCGCAAATTAATATTGCGTTGCTTGACAAAGTAGTCATAGACAGTCACTTCCTCACCTTCTTCGTCCTTGTTCTTCGACTTCAATGTGAACCTATAAGTTTCACAGAAAGCAACTACATTAAATCCAAACCAGGCAGGGGGGGGGGGAGACTGGAAATATGTCCAGTTTAAAGTCACCCAAAAACACAAAAGCAAATTGAAGCATACGTCTGTTCTCTGCAACTCTTCTCACTCAATCCAGTGATTTTATACTCCTGGTTAGTGGGACTTGTCTTTACCCTCAAATTCTTCAGAGTGCGTTTCGCCTGTTGTGATATTATTAGCAATCATAAGGCCTAGAACAGAAAATAAGGGAAGGGG
>CACSLK010027388.1:1996471-2007739 GCA_902706635.1 Striga hermonthica | reverse complement strand
AGAGGACATTCACTGCTCATTCAAAAAAAAAAAAAGTTAAACAGCTGTTTTCAAACCTTTGCCCAGTCAACAGAGAAGGGATCTTTCACATTCTGATTATTAACGAGAAAATCAGCTACAGGCCCAGGCTGGATTATCATAGTTGTGGATACATCTGAAAGTGGACAAAATTTATCCTCCAGTTACAATGAACATTAACAAAAATGAAAGGCTAATAAAGATAAACAAAGCAAAACCATTACCAATGTTTAGGGATAAGCCACCCTGGGTAGTCCTGAAGCTTGAGTGAAAACCTCGACAACCAAGCACTCCACCACCAACATCAGCAAAATTTTTTGGGTCATTGTGGAAAAAGGATTGACGAACAAGCAAGCAACCTCTGAAATTAAGAATTATTAGGCCTCTATTGTTTTGACTTCTTTTCCATCAATAATGAAAACTTCTGCAGGAAAATCTATGATGAATTTGAAGTGTTACTAATACTAAGGATGAGAAGAAAATGCATTAACAAATGAAAATTTTATAGGGAGATTTTAGTAAAATTGCATACCTAATAAATTCAACAAAAAAAAACAAAGTATCTCAGAAGCCATAACAGCCCTGATAAAAACTGAGCCAAATATTCCATAGGCAATGCGTTACTTACTGCTTGGCCGCATGCTGCCGTAAGATGATATCCAAAACCCGCAAAGCCTCCATAGAATTTTCAGTTTCTTGGCCGCGCAAAGCATTTGCAATGGCCTGCATAGGGATCTTGGCTGCATAACTGATTTCCACTTTGAATGTTTTAGACTGATAAGGGCGCCTTATCCTTTTCTTGTCGCTCTCATTTTGACTTTCATGTCCTCCAGGGCTGGAATTTCCATTGTTCCTGAATAAAACCAATGCACCAGTATGAGGAGACAAATGAACCAGAAGTAATGGGTCCAAAATAATTCCGTGACAAGTCGAGCCAAACAGTACACTGGAATGAAATTTTCATGCATGTTCATAGATAATACTTGCACAATATTTTCTACACTATATTTCACTGTCACTAATATTTTCATTGCTCCCCCAAGACCAAGGTTTATAGTAAGTAACAGTGCACAATAGTTTTATCATATAATCCATTATAATTAAAAGAAGTACGAAAGCAATTATAAAATAGTAATGGCTACAATTTGATTCAACTCAGTTAAAGTGAATATGCAGCATAAGTAAATGAGAAGGCTGCAAACCTCAAACATCATACATACCTACTAGATGTCACAGTGTCAAGAACAATGGTAAATTCAAGCTTGTTTCGTGGTAGCGGGCCCACGGTGAATAAACTTTTCTCACCATCATAGGCAAAGTGTTTGCCATCCAACTCCGTGTCATAAGTCTCATGAACACGATCAAGAACTTTCCTACCTACACCCTTTCCATCTACAGGGCGGCCATCTTCATAGTAAAGAGCCACCTACAGAATAATAAAATCAAACAATATGATACAATTAGTCAGAATATTTACAAAAAAAAATAGCCTTTCTGAGATGTGACTACAAAAGAAAAATCCTCAATAGTTTTTACTTTCATATTGACCTCAAATAATCCCCACGGAAGGAAGAACTTCAAAGAAAATGTGGTTGATGGGTAGTTTATAAAAACTAGTGAAAACCCTTTGTAATATTGTGAACACAATCAAGAAAATGAAACACAGGTTGAAAAACAAAAGATGAAGGTCTCTGCCACATACACTGTAATGGAAGAAATGCCCTTCAAGGTTTTTCACATTAACCCTGAAATGATTTGTGAGGATCGGGACCTTGTTTCCCTTGGTCCCAAATCCACGACGGGCCATTGGGACCCGCAAGACCTTTTTCACTTCTGGTTCATTATCAACTTTTATGGGAGTAACATTTGCCGGGATGGGTGGCGGAGGTGGGAGCTCTTCCATAGCTGCTGTAGCCCCATTGCCCTCTTGTTCATTAGGGTCCATTCTGCAATCTCTTCAAGTAAAACCTGAAATACATTAAATGAAGGATTCATAGGCAGTGTAACACGAAATACATGAGAAAGTTTCTGAAATTTTAAAATTCTATAAAAATAGCTACCAGAATCCACAAAAGAAAGAAAAACATAAACTTCATTAAAAGGCCATCCCCATAGTAGCAAGGAAGATTGAGGAAGCAGATCGTTTAGAAATGAAATATAGCAGAGTAGTTACTTTAGTCTGAAAATCAAATGCAACAATATCTTCATAACATAATGCTACTAGTCATTAATCCTGTCACCAAATCTGTGCATGACAAAAACCTTTTACACAACAAAATGATTCCCAGACAGAAAGGCTTGTGAAATACTGCAGTAAATAGCTCAACAATACTCAAATGCATGTCAGAAAGTTAAAAGCATCCATCAGAAATCAACTTAACAAATCATTTATTACTATAGGAGGAAAAATCTAAGTAAATAAATTAATATAATTTCTTTTTACTCATTCCTAGATCCAATAGACACACACCTAATAACCATAACCAAAAAGAGTAACAATCACAAGTTAATTATCAAACATATCAACAACACACACATCTTCTAATTCAGGCCAATGGAAAATACCAAGAAAACAAATTTACATGTGAGAACAGATTATGATGGTAATCAAACAAACATGACATATTGCTAGATAACACAATCTTGAGGAAAAACAGATTATGACAACAGATAGCAATCATAAGAGATACATACAGAACACAGACACACAGTCCAACATTCCAACTCAAGCAGTAAGCATTAACTTTCTTGAGTGAAAAAAAAAAATAAAAAATAAAAAAAATATCTAAAATACAAAAAGCCAACAAAAGAAAATTTATAAAATAAAGTACTTCTCGTGTAAAATAATAAAAATAACAATAACCCATTTTTTTATAAAGTTTACATGGAATAACATAAAAGGAAAATGAAAGGCAAACCCTTCAGCTGACACAGGCACAGAGAAAAACATTTATTAGAACAAAATGAAAAGGTAAAAAATTGAAGAAATATTTATTATATCATGACAGTAGTCTCAAATATACAAGAATTATTACAAGCAACATTAGATCCGAAATATTTTTACAGATCTTACTAGGAAACAACCATGCATACTGATATCAAAACAAAACAAAAAAAAACCCAAAAATAAAAAAAATATATATATAAAATAAACAAACAAGCAAATAGGGAAACTATGAACGGAACTCTGAAAAGATACAAAGCAGGGTAAGATAATCAGAGTAAAAAGGTAAACTTTGACCAAACCCTCTTCTCATTACCTTGAAACCCCAAACAGCAGTCACAAAAGGCTGTAAAAAAAAAAAAAACCGAAAAAAAATTTAGAAAAATAAGGTCATCGAGAGATCACGACATCTGCAAAATGTAAAGGAAAATTGAACATTAAACAAAATACTTGCGAATTTTAAGGTGAAAAAAAAAACCAAAATAGAGGAATTAATTCGCGAAACAAGAACTTGAGTGACGAAACAAAACGAAACCCACACTACTGTGAAAAGAAAATCGAAGCGGGAAGCGTGAAACAGACCCAAGAAACCCTAAAAATGGAGGCGCACACAGTAAAAATCCCGAGAGACGAAATGTAAAGGGGATTTTTAGAGAGAGAAAGAGAGTGAGAGAGAGAGAGAGTTACGCACTGTAGAGAGAGAGACCAGAAAGAGTATGGAGTTGAGTCGTGGCTTTGTGCACACTTTTATTCACACCACAGTCCATACACACTTGTCATACATATGACTTCATTTGCGTTACAATCCAAATATTTCGAAAAATATTAAAGCCAAAAAAAAAAAAGGAAAAAGGAAATGAAATAATAAATTACACTTTTGTACTCGATTTTATTGCTAGAATAAGTTAAAATTACAATTTTAGTCGTGTTGATTTGATTCAATAGCGTTTTGTCCTAAGATTTGAACAATTTTTTTTTTTGTCTTATGATTTTAAAATTCAACGTAATTTCAGTCATTAAAAGAGTAAATTTACAACAAAACTTTAAATAACAGGACGAATTTTTTATTAACAACTTAAATCCTGTAATTTTAAATTTTGTTGCAATTTCAGTCCTCAAATAATTGAAATTGCAACAAGAGTGAAATTGCAGCAAAATACTAAATTACATGATCAAAAAGCAAAAATTTAAAATCTTGGAACGAAAAATGATATGGCATTAAACCAACAGGACTTAAAATGTAATTTTACCTTTAAATAATTTATTTATTTTTAAAAAAAAAAATAAGCTAGGAAATAATAAATAATGTGATTTACTTGCTCAACAAAAAGATTACTTAACTATTAATATCAAAACGCATAATAAAATTATTGAAAGGTAACGGAATCTCTAAGGATATCAAGAATCACCAATATAATAATTATTATGATTTAATATGTAGGGTCTCGATTTATGGTAGTAGATTATAATAACTCCCATCATTTATTAAATCATATACCAATTTCAATTATATGATGCTATTTGTGTATTTTATCATTATTATTAAACAAACTATGTTTAACAGAAATTCTATGGAGCCATCGGATGGTTTTCTTATGGAGTCATCCATGACTTAGTGTATTGACACTTGTCCAAAGTGCATTTATTGTAGAACACGTGTCAATACCCTATTTGTGAATAACTGTGGATGGCTCCATAAGCCGAGTCATCCGATGGCTCCATAGCAAAACTGCTATGTTTAAATAAGTTAATGTTTTTTAACTGAGCAATTTTGCAAAGTAGATAAGAATCACGCAAATGTTTGTGGATTTGACCGAACAATATCAATATTCTCCCAAATTAAATTAACATTGTCTAAGCATGATAAAATAATTTTTGTGAGAATTAATTTAATTTTAATTGATCTATAGTGTTTTTTCTAAACACTTAAAACATTATAATTGAAACCCTAACTAGGGCTGCAAATGAGCCGAGTCGAGATCTTGTCGAGTAGGATTTGAATTTTTTTTAGCTGCTCGAGCTCGAGTTATGAGGCTCGAGCTCGACTCGATATGAAATACAATAGCTCGAGTTCGGCTAAAAAAATTTTAAGTGAAATTACCATTAAACACTTGCGTTATACTATTTAAATATATGTATAAGAGGTATTTTAGTAATTTAATATATATCGAGTCGCTCGACAATGTAAATTATAGACTGGAAACCGAGCTCGAGTCGAACTTTGATTCAAGCACTCGCAAACAGGTCGTGAGTCACTCGACTCGTTTGCAGCCATAGTCCTAATCATACATGGAAAGTGTTAATATTTATCTTATATAATCTAATAATATAAAAAAGGGAATTAAACAAATCATGAAACAAAATAAAGCAAAAGGATCTCTTGGGATTTCATTCCTTGAGAGGCTCAGAGGCCTAAGGATGTTGTACTCTCGTATATGGTATGGATGCCGAAAAGCAGGCTAATCTAATGCTCACAAAAATAAATTATTAAAAATTATAAAATGGATAACGATTTGTAGGGTTTTGGTTCAGTGATTTATTTATTTATTTATTTTTTTTTTTAAAAAAAAGGTTAAGCACTAGGCACTAGCGCATCTATATCACTATATAAAAAAATAACCTTTTTAAAGATTACTAATAATTTCTCGCCAAAATCATTAATTATACATTAACAATAGCATAATCGTCATTATATAAAAAGAATAATCTTTTTACAAATTTAGAAACAATTTCTCGCCAAAATTATTAAGTACATATTAAAAATAGCATATTTAATAAAGTTTTAACGCCCATAATTATCTCGATACAACACTTTTTTAATTTTTTGAAAAGAATTCATATTTATATGGATTCTTTCAATTATTTTTGGTATTTGATTTCAAAAAAATCAATAGAAATAATTGGTAATCTATACGTAGAGAAATGTTCACCTACCCACGGTAGGCACATGTTAATATGCCCACCGCGTAGGTGGCATGCACTTATTGGTGATGTATTTTTTAAAACATATTAACATCACCAATTAGTGCATGTCACCTACGCGGTGGGTATATTAACATGTGTCCACCGTGGGTAGGGGAGCATTTCTCTCTATACGTATATTAAAGAGATCATATTTATTAAATATAGTAGTTAAAAAAGTCAAACTTAATTAATGAATAACTATTTTTATCAAGTATTTAATTAATGCATCTAATATTTTGGGTATGCAAATCAAAATAGCATTTAATTAGTTCCTAAAATATTAGGTATGCAATATTAATTTAGGAATATCCATGTAGTTCCTAAAATGTTGGTATGCAACACGGAAAAGAAGATTTTTTAATTTTTTTAAATATAAAATATTACAACACGTAAAATTATTCCAGTTATTTTTTATTTTATTTTACATATAAAATCTAATTAATATTTAATGCATCCTACAAAATCGATAATGCTCCCCTACCCACGGTGGGCACATGTTAATATGTCCACCGCTTATGTAGCATGCACCCATTGGTGATGTTAATATGTTCAAAAAAATACATGACCAATGTGTGCATGCCACATAAACGGTGGACATATCAGTATATGCCCACTGTGAGTAGCGGAGCATTACCGCCTACAAAATTAGATTTAGTTTAATTCTCCATACAATTGGTTGTAACTTTTTCAATTGTACTTTTTTTATTTATTTATTTTGCACTTTTAAATTAATGAAGCTCTCAGAAAATACCAAATCAAATGATTTATGAAAGTTTTTTTTTTACAATTTTAAATCTATATACCCAGCTCAAAAAAATCATTGCATAAATATGGACGAGTTTAAGAAAATTTCATAACACAGCTTACAAAATTCCATAAAAAAAAAAAAATCACATCTCTCATCTATCGTAACAACTTTAAAGATAAATAAATAAAAGTCTAATTACTACTATAAATTCATTATCTATTTAGATTTTTTTTTTAATCTAAATTTTACCTGTCTAATATTACTAATATTTTAGATACTTTTAAATATTATTTATATAATTTTTTTTACACATTTGCTCTCTCTATATATATACATATATGGAGGTTAAATGAAGAATTTTTAGACATGTTTTTCTTACGGGTAGTTTAGATAAATTTAGGTAGCTTCAAACATTATTTCTGAATAATATAGAATATTTTAGATGCTTTTATAGATGTTATAACATATTTTAAGTATTTTTAATATTTATATATCACACTTAGAATGAATATTTTGCCAAAAAAAAAACATTTAATGCATATTGTAAAGGTTAATAGAAACAGTCTTCAGTGTTCGTTTTTTATCTCAATTACATATAAAATTTCTTTTTATTTGTCACATAATTTTTGGTGTGCATTAATCTCGATTTGTATTTGTAAAATTGATAGCTTTTGCATTAATTTCAATTTGTATTTGTAAAATTGATAAATTGTTAAGCGTACAAATTTATTTTTATGGTAACAACTTAAAAAAATGATAGTAATTTTTGAAATATAGTATAGTCAAATCTTCATATGGAAGTAACATCATAATTATGGTATCTTATAAATCTTATCTAAAACAACTTTAGTGTGAGATAATGTTTTTATTTAGGCTTATAATATTTTAGATACTTAAACAAAATCTTCAGACATATTTTTTTTACATATTCTATCTATATGTACACATATATATATATATATATATATATATACTCACATATACGTAACACATGTTAAGTTTAATTATTTTTAGACATGTTTTCTTTACAAAATCTATATATATATATTAAAAGCCAACCTATTTACCAAAAACAGTAACAAGAAAAGTCAACACACATTTAATGCATACTTTATTTGGAAATTTTTTACTATATGCATTAAATGCTTGCATATTTACATTTACTATCCAAATATGATCTTCAAGATTTTTTCCTTATATAATTTATACAATGATATTTACCAAAAACAGTAACAAGAAAAGTCAACACACATTTAATGCATACTTTATTTGGAAATTTTTTACTATATGCATTAAATGCTTGCATATTTACATTTACTATCCAAATATGATCTTCAAGATTTTTTCCTTAAATAATTTATACAATGATTTTACTGATATTCATTATAATTAATATTTGTCGAGTAATATTTTTTAACCTTTATTTAATTATATAACACTAATATTTTTAAATCTAGTATAGTCAAATCTTCATATGGAAGTAACATCATAATTATGGTATCTTATAAATCTTATCTAAAACAACTTTAGTGTGAGATAATGTTTTTATTTAGGCTTATAATATTTTAGATACTTAAACAAAATCTTCAGACATATTTTTTTACATATTCTATCTATATGTACACATATATATATATATATACTCACATATACGTAACACATGTTAAGTTTAATTATTTTTAGACATGTTTTCTTTACAAAATCTATATATATATATATTAAAAGCCAACCTATTTACCAAAAACAGTAACAAGAAAAGTCAACACACATTTAATGCATACTTTATTTAGAAATTTTTTACTATATGCATTAAATGCTTGCATATTTACATTTACTATCCAAATATGATCTTCAAGATTTTTTCCTTAAATAATTTATACAATGATTTTACTGATATCCATTATAATTAATATTTGTCGAGTAATATTTTTTAACCTTTATTTAATTATATAACACTAATATTTTTTTAAAAAATTAATATTATTTATTATTTAAAAGATAACGATCACATCATTAAATGATTTTATTGATGGTTAAATGATAAAATTATAGTTATTCTTTAAAATTTCGACATGTTATTTATTTGTATATTATTGTCAACTATGATAGTGTTTTTATCACTTTTTTTATGTTTCAAAAATGAACTTATTGTAAAATATTTTTCTATTGCATAGTATGTTAAATAAACTATAAAGCCTTAGGATGAAAATTAGAAAAAATCTCTTGATTATGTAAGGGACTTATTTTTTGGCAATTGCTAAATCATTTTTTTTTTTTAAAAAAAAAGAATTATTATGAGAAAATTGAATTTTAAAAAACATGTGTGTGTATTTTGTAAACATTTATACTCAAAATTTTATTTTGAATTTCATTACATAAAGAAGACTACTTCTATAACTTTTATAAATAATAATAATTACATTATATGACTGTAAATTTTATAATAAAATAATAATTGAGTATTATATGGTGAACAATAATTAATAATTTTTTTTTTCTTCCTATATCAATGAATAAATATGTATTCTAAACACAAATAAATATTAGTATGACATGTTAGCGGAATTATATATTAATTAACATGTTAATTTTTTGGTTTAAATAAACGTCACTTATTAAAAGATGTGAAATATGGATGATCCAAGCCTATTGTTTTTTTGTCTAGACGTACAAGTCCTATAGAAATAATTGATTTATTATATGTATCACGTGCATCGCACGGGGTATGAACTAATAAATAACCTTAAAATTGTGCACCCCGTACATCACCCGTGTTCACATTTTGGCCTATTACAGGTCACGTACAATATATATCCCGTACATTTTTTTTATTCATTTATATAATTATAAGAATGGATAAATGACCTTAAAATAGTGCACCCCGTGCATCGCACGGGCTCTGTACTAGTAGTTTAAAAAATCTTACACGCACATCTATACTTATATAAAAAGGCATTCTATTTACTAGAATTAGTAGTAAGAAAAGCCAAAGGTAACTAATGCATTCTATTTCCATCAAATATTTTATTTAATTATTTTAGTTAATTGTTTTATCTCATAACACCTTTTCAATACAACTTACCATAATTTTTCTATTATGATTAAAAACCAAATTTAAAGTTTAAAATATTGTGAAATTATTATTATTATTTTTATAAAGCACATATTATTTGTTAAAAAATTGTATATATATATATAATACACATCACAGTACCATGGTAGATGATTTAAATTTCAACTGACCAAAATGTCAATGATTTAAATTTGAACACACCTATGCGTTTGACCAAATGTCTGGATGATTTAAAATTGAGCCCATCAAAAATTATTTAAATTTGAACATACTAGAAATTTTATGTACTTTTTATTTATAAATATATTGAAAGTGGTATTTAATAGCTGTTATATAAACTATTTTAATATATTTGCAATGAATAAAAGTTTGAATGAATAATTTGTAATGTTATTCATAATGTTTGGGACTTATGAGACACGAACACATAACTTCATATATATTTGCCAGAGGGCGGCTTAATAATTTTTTAGACTTAACGTTGATTAAAAGAGGTAGAAAATAGGTAATAACATTATTACTTTTTAGACCTAAACGGACAAGGCTGTGAAAATAACTCATTTAATATCTTTGTCCCGTGCATCGCACGGGGTACGTCCTAGTTATTAGTAAATATTTAGTGCGAATAATTTATATGCATACGTAATTTTTTATTTTAGTTAGTGTGAAATCAATAATTGATCTAAATCTATTGATTAAAACTTTCAAAATTTTTCAATCAATTATTTTATTTCTACCTAATTTATTTTTATTTTTATTGATATGCTACCATAAGATTTGAAGAAACATTGGTTAATAAAAAAATTTGTAATTTAATTCTAGAAATTAGTTGATAAATTTGAACGATAAGGTAACCGACAACAACTCTAGAAAATTACGATATTATATATATAATATATTCATATATCAAATATATAAGGGAATTTAATGTGTAGTCCAATTTGAGTTCCAAATTCATAAGTCAAATAGTAATTATTCATAACATACGAGTCAACATTAACTTTGACGACGTAAATAAAATAGTCAATTATTCATAGTTTAATAAATTACTCAACCACATCAATTTTTTTATTCGAATATTTTATATAAAAATAAAATTATCTAATTAATGAAACAATATAAGATTTATAATTATACTTATTATTCACATATCTATTAATATATAATACAGATTAACTTAAATCTTTTTAGTAATATTTTCCCGCCATCAGTATTAATTACTTACTATATAGCTCTCGCCCCTTTTCCCCTAAATCGCTAATCTCTCTCTCTCGGCCTCCATCAATTCGAGCTTGGTTAGCTCCCTAAGCGAACGTCCGTGAGGTCAGTGGACTGCCTCCTCCGCTTCTCCATGGTGGCGTCGCTCTTGGCCTTTGTTTTGCCACCTCGGGATTAAGGCTAGGGTTTCAGCGGATTTTTCTGCGTGAAGGCTGCCGGAATTCGGGGGTGTTGGGGCAAGGCAGGGTGTTGTCGCGTGTGGAGGATGTCTGTGTCGCTTGATTCGGCTGGATTGGGGCGCCC
>CACSLK010027388.1:1969559-1990503 GCA_902706635.1 Striga hermonthica | reverse complement strand
CGGAGACCAAAACCAGCAAGTGACCATACCACGACGACCAGGACGACGAGACGAAGAGATCGCCGTCGAGATCGCCGCCAGCCGCCGCCGCACGCGCCGCCATGCGCCGCCTGAAGGGAGCAGCTGTCGGAGCTTACTCGCGCGCGTGAGAGCGCGTGGATCGTCCGATTTCCGATCGGTCAACGCTGTTGACTTCGCCGTGACGTCAGCTATCTGGATTGGTCAAGTTTGTTCGATTCCGAGAAGATTTGATTTGCGGTCAACTGTTCGGGCCAGCCAGATCTACATAAATTCTAAGCAGTAAGTTTTCTTCATCAAAACTTTAGATCCGCTGCGCATAGGTTTATGTTGAATGTTTGTCCGTGATTTGTGCATATTGAGATCCTCATATGTCCCAATAGTAAGGGAGTCTGGAGCAAGTGTCATCAGCCATGCCTTAGCCCGATCCTTGAGTGTTTATGGAAAACACCTCATTTTCAACTGATCCTCATTTAATCCGTGGAGTGGAAACGTTTGGAGGACATTGTAAAATTCACGCATGAAGTGAAGTGGATCTTCATTGGGAAGACTATGGAAGGACGGGAGTTGGTTGTAGTGGATGGTTTTAAGCTCGTAGTTCCGAGCTGCTGTCCCCAGTCTGATGCATGAAGTCACTGGCCCAATCACCGGTTGAGCCAAATATCGAAGGAGAGACTTAGGAGGATTGTTGACCTCCTCATCTTGTTCATTCTGTGCCATATCGGTTTGGTCTTCTGATGTAGATGATACTGGTGCGAGACTATCTAGTAAGTCTCATAGGTCCTGTTGGATGGATTCGTTGTCTGGGATGATTACACGACCACTCCTGGTACGCATAAACACAACAACAAAAACGTCACGGGCGCCAGATAGACAACAAAATGAAACAAGGAAAAACAAATTAAAGAAAATAACTAGAACTAGACAAAGAGGTGAACAAGTGAAACACAAAAATCAAGAAATTACGAAAACAAGAGAAACACTGAAACAAAATGAATAGGCGCACAAAATAAGTCCTAAACCTTCCCCGGCAACGGCGCCAATTTGTTGTAAATATATTTACCGGAGTAGAATCGAAAGATTCGACACCGGATCGTCTCGCAAGGAAGGTTAGCCGGATTATCTGTACGGATATTTAATCACAAGAAAAAGGAAAAGAATAACCTAAACACTCTAATTCAAATTTTGGGGTTTTGATTATCAACTACGAATAATAAAAACAAGCTAGCAATTTCAAACTTGCAAATTAAAGTTTAAATTTCGAATAATGATAAAGAGGGCTAGGGTATCGGGGATATCGCTTCCGGTTCTCAAAACAATTTACGAACAGACAATTACTCAACTAAAAGACTCATGAACTAACTCATCTAGAGGTTCATTCTGAATATCTCACGAAACAAGAGAATAAACGTAAACAAATCAATAACGAGTCAATTAGCATATAGACAATACATTACCGAACAAGTCTATTCTTAACGAGTCTAGGTCGAACGATTTCTCCCCTTTCGGTTTCGAAATCGATTAATTAGACTAAGATGGTGATCAATCATCTAACCCCTAGGTTAAGCACAACTCGAAAAGATAGAGCAATGAATCAACACATAAACGAAATCGAACCGGAACGATTATTCCCTAACCCTAGCTATTGGAATTAGCCACTCATTGAAATCTTAACACCAACATACATAATCAAACCAAACATCATATTCATAAACACAATGAAAAGAGGTGCTTACGATTAATAACAAATCCAATGTCAAGCAAACAACGAGCAATCCAAAATCTAAGCTAGAAACGAGTTCTTCAATCTCAAAATCAGATCCAAGATGCAAAAGTACAAGAAAATATGTTCTAAGGTGAAAAAGCTGTGTAAAACGAGTCTCAATAATGCCAGAAATTAACCTAGGCTCGAGCATAAACATCCCAAATTCGAAATCACGAAAATCCCGCAGCTGTTACAAAATAGACCTTAGCGGCGCTAAGGGTTCTTAGCGCCGCTAAGCCACCTTAGCGGCGCTAAGGTTCCATAGCGTCGCTAAGCCTTATTAGCTGCTCCTCTCTGGCCCCGTTAAGCTTAGAAACGCCGTTATCCACTATGGCCTTAGCGGCGCTAAGGCACCTTAGCGGCGCTAAGGCCTGGAAAGTCAAAGTTGTGGCTTTTTCTTCGGTTTGCGTGCTCGCCCATGTCGGTCGGGTATTGCTCGAGCTGGAAAACTCGATCCTCGCATGTTTGGGTCCATAGAATGATGCTCGAACAATATACTTCCCTCCTCGACTGAATGCTCTCCAATCCGGACAACCTAGAACCTGAAATCGCACTACCGGACAAACACGAAAAACAGAGAAAAATAGGAACGAAAACACAAAAAATACTAAACACACCAAAATAAAGACAAAAGCATAAGAAAGGACAAAGAGGGCCGGAAATTCATAAGAAAAGACCTAAAACGGGGGGAAACGACGCACAAAATATCAACGAAAATAGCAACAAAAACGGGACAAACAGAATTGTAAATGTATTTTAAAAGTTGATAACTTTTGTTTTTCTTATCAGTTTTATATATATAATATATCAAATTAATCATCTTTTGATGATCTTCGATTTGATATCCATATTGTATGTATTGAAATAAATAAATTATATTTATATTTATAATAATAAAAGATAATTATATTTATTAAAATTCATTTGAAAAATAAAATTATTTCTCAATTGATATATTTATGATTAATGTAGTTATATGTTGCAAGTTAAAAAATTATTATAATATAACACAAGTAAATCGCGCAAAATAAAAAGTGTCATATTAAATATATAATAATATATATATATATTTTTATAAAATGTATTTAAATTTTTAACTATTTTTTTTCATTAATTTTAGATTTTAAGAAAGAAATTAGCAAGAACCCGTGTAATACACGGGAGTTGTACTAGTACTTATATAAAAAGGCATTCTATTTACTAGAATTAGTAGTAAGAAAAGCCAAAGGTAACTAATGCATTCTATTTCCATCAAGTATTTTATTTAATTATTTTAGTTAATTGTTTTATCTCATAACACCTTTTCAATACAACTTACCATAATGTGTAAATAATTTTTTCCAACCTGTACTATACGTGCTTTTGGGATTTTCAACCTAAAGTATTTTTTTTGGTAAAATGCAACCTGAACTACATATATACAATTATTTGCACGCTACGCTCGACTACTTTTTGACCGTTCGATCAACAGCAAAAAAGGACACGTGTATGGTCAAGATGTGGTCGAGCGTGCAAATAGTGATTGTATATATAGTTCAGGTTGCATTTGACAATAAATAATAATTTAGGTTGAAAATTCCAAAAGCACGTATAGTACAGGTTGGAAAATTTTATTTACCCTACCATAATTTTTCTATTGTGATTAAAAACCAAATTTTAAGTTTAAAATATTGTGAAATTATTATTATTATTTTTATAAAGCACATATTATTTGTTGAAAAATTGTATATATATATATATAATACACATCACAGTACAATGGTAGATAATTTAAATTTCAACCGACCAAAATGTCAATGATTTAAATTTGCACACCTATGTGTTTGACCAAATGTCTGGATGATTTAAAATTGAGCCCATCAAAAATTATTTAAATTTGAACACACCATAAATTTTATGTACTTTTTATTTATAAATATATTGAAAGTGGTATTTAATAGCTGTTATATAAATTAATTTAATATATTTGCAATGAATAAAAGTTTGAATGAATAATTTGTAATGTTATTCATAATGTTTGGGACTTATAAGACACGAACACATAACTTCATATATATTTGCCAGAGGGCGGCTTAATAATTTTTTAGACTTAACGTTGATTAAAAGAGGTAGAAAATAGATAATAACATTATTACTTTTTAGACTTAAACGGACAAGGCTATGAAAATAACTCATTTAATATCTTTGTCTCGTGCATCGCACGGGGTACGTACTAGTTATTAGTAAATATTTAGTGCGAATAATTTATATGCATACGTAATTTTTATTTTAGTTCGTGTGAAATCAATAATTGATCTAAATCTATTGATTAAAACTTTCAAAATTTTTCAATCAATTATTTTATTTCTACCTAATTTATTTTTATTTTTATTGATATGCTACCATAAGATTTGAAGAAACATTGGTTAATAAAATTAAATTTGTAATTTAATTCTAAAAATTAGTTGATAAATTTGAAGGATAAGGTAACCGACAATAACTCTAGAAAATTACGATATTATATATATATATAATATATTCATATATCAAATATATAAGAAAATTTAGTGTGTAGTCCAATTTGAGTTCCAAATTCATAAATCAAATAGTAATTATTCATAACGTACGAGTCAACATTAACTTTGACGACGTAAATAAAATAGTCAATTATTCATAGTTTAATAAATAACTCAACCACATCAATTTTTTATACGAATATTTTATATAAAAACAAAATCATCTAATTAATGAAACAATATAAGATTTGTAATTATACTTATATTTCACATATTTCTTTAAATAGACGAGAAAAATTTATAACTTACCTATAAATTGGATTTAAAAAAATTTAATTGTGTTTTTTTTTTCCAAACAATTAGATTGCCGAAATTTTTTTCTTAGAACTTGAATTGAAAATTTGAAATTCAAAATCCCTTCTCATTTTAGTTGACATAAAATTGGGTTTAATTCAAAATCACTTCCTAATATAAAGGGTTTTGTTCAAATTGAATTTCAAAGATATCTAATTACATGATTCTATCTATATCCTTAAATGAAGGATTTTGTGCCACTTTAAAATTAACAAACCTCTTGAAAATTACAAAATCATAAAGAATTTCTATTTTTTTTGTTTCAATCTGCACGAAATTCAAAATGGTTTAAGAATTTCAAATTAATTGAAATTCATCTCTTTAGTTTTTTTCATAAGTTTCAAAATATTTACAGTAATTAAATCAAATTACAAATTCATTGTTTCAAAAATCAAGAGGATAATTTTGAAAATAGGTTGTTTTTTTTTTTCAAAATTGTCTTAGTCTCCATTCAATATAAAATAAATCCCATTTTATTTGTAAATTCATAAATCTACATAAAGCATGGAATTTTATGCCTACAAAATTTCTTTTTACAGTAACTAAAAAATAATAATAATTTTAAAATCTTCTGTACTCACATTTATTAAAATAATAATAATAATTTCCACAGTAACTAAAAATAATAATAATTTCGAAACTTTTGTACTCAAATTAATTAAGATAATAATATTTTCACAGTAACTAAAAATAATAATAATTTCGAAACTTATGTACTTAAATTAATTAAAAGAATAATAACAACAATTTTAAAATTTTTTGTACTCAAATTACTCAAAAGAATATTTATAATAATCTTGAAATCTTCTATACTCAAATTTTCAGGTACGGTAGTGTAGTCATATTTTTCAGCATCATGTCAATATTTATTTTATATATACTAGGCAAAATTTCTTTCAAAAACTTTATAAAGTATTTATTTAGGCTTATAATATTTTATCATGTCATGTTCAGAAAACATATTTCATACAAATGTAAACTTTAATGTTTTTAGATATATTCTTTACAAAATAGTATAGAAAAGTTGTAGGTGACTTCACATCTTTTAATAATAATATAGAAAATTTTAGATAATGTTACATATGTTAATATAATATTTTAGAAGTTTTTATTGTTTAAATATACAAATTTTATGTTCTCTTGAATAAACTAATTTTATATCGTTTATAATAAACCGATATACCGTAAACTATATGACATGTTAACCCCACATCGTTAATTTATAATTATTATTTAATATTGTACCCTCATCTTTAATTTATAATATTTTTTATTGCTCTTTTAAGAAAAGATCAATAATGGTTCCCAACTTCTTTCATTGGATGAATCGAACTCGATACCTATTTATAATTATTATTTAATAATATTTACCCGTACATAGCACGGGATAGATACTAGTTAACATTAAACACGCCACCCAATAAACACACATAAAAAAAATGTATTTAATCGGTTTTCCATAAATTTTTTGCCTCGAATTTCTCAAGTGATGTTTTCTTGCCCCCTTTGCCCTTTGATGCCATTAATGTTGTCTTCAAATTATTTGAGAATTTAGGTTGGACTGCTTAATATACATTTTGTCCTTCTGCCAAACTATAGTATTTTTATTTATTTATTTATTTTATTTTTTGGTAAACCGTGTTGAAAGTGTACATTGTATACTTAAATAATATTATTAATTAATTTTTCTAAAGTTATGTTTGGTAAAATTAGATGATAAACTAGTTTATAATTGATTAATAATTTTTGAGTCTATAGCTTATTAGTAATACTCGAGCTTATAGTTTATGACTTATATCTAAAAAACTAGCTTATATGATAAAAGTATTTGGTAAAATTAACTAATAAGCTAACTGAAATAAAAATTTCAACGAGCTTATTTGAAAAGCAACTAAAAAAAGCTTATCAAATAATAAGTTCGAGCTTTTTAAATAAGTTTGTCCTACCAAATAGAGTTTATTTAAATATAAGGAGCTTATAAGTTAATCAAATAAGCTATAACCTAGCTTATTGGTCTACCAAGCATAGCCTAAGTCTCATACTGAATCATAATAGTTTGTGATAATATTCTTTGTAAAATTATAGTTAGTTTCTAGATCATACCCCATATACATAACACAAAATACAACTGACAAAATGTGCTACAAATCTATATATTGTTATAAACAAGTAGAATATACCACTGTTTGTCATATTTTGTTGCATTTTTTCATGTTATTTTGTCTTTCTTTTACCCTCATATTAGGTTTTTTAGTTTATTTTTAGTTCGTTTTGTAGTTTATTTCGTGGTTTGCTCAATTTTGGTCTTTCTTGTGTTTCTCGTGTGTTTTTCCGATTTTCTTTCATTTTTAGTGTGCAGGTCGGAATACCCGTGAGGAATATATTTAGCCCAAAAAATTGACCGCGCGGTCATGGTTGTGTAGAAAGGTTCGTTGGCGACATATAGGAAGAAGCGGAACTCAATTCCGAGGCAGGACAAGCTCAAACGAGCCCAAAACGCGAAGTTGCGTGAAACACATTTTTGGTGTGAAGGTCATAAGCTTTGGGAGATTAGGATTTCAGGAATATATTTGATGGGAAAGCATAATTGACTATAAGGGTTCGTTGGCGACACGTAAAAAAAATGACACTCAATTTCGAGTTTGGACGAGTTCAAACGAGGCCAAACCGCAAAGCTGCGTGCACCAGATTTCATCGCTGCGGTCGCGACCTCTTCTTCACCGCGGCCGCGACGAACAAAAAGCTGCCAGCGTCCCAAACTTCAGCGCAAGAAATCCCGCGGCCTCGGAGCATTTCGTGGCCGCGAAGGTCGCGTTTTCAGCAATTATAATAGCAGATTTTAGAATCGTTCGGGATCATTCTCCCCCTCCTAGACGAACCTAGGACGAGAAAACACGATAAAACTCTATTTTTATCCTCTCTTCTTCCTTCTTGTTTTCTTTTCTTCTCTTCACATTTGTTTTCCATTTTTCTCCTTCTTCTTCTTATTATTTAGAGATTAAGCTTGTAATTGTGTTCAACTCTTGAATTGGATTAATTGTAAGTTTTTCATCTTTTTTAATTCACGTGAATGATTATCTTGGGTGAATTTCTTGATTGTGTTGAATTCATGTTACGTAGCTAATTTCTATTGCTAGGGATAGGAGATGGTTGTTCTTGCTTAACTTGCATTTGTCGGGCTTGATTTGTTCATGCTTATGTGAGTTGAATTGATTAGAAATCGATTAATTCTTGTTTGATTAATTAACATAATCGAAGAGTGACACTTCGATCTTGCAATTGGTAACGATTGAATGTTGATTAGTCGAGTTAAGGCTTTGTTGATTCTATGTGATTAGTTGATTAAACACCTTCTAATTTAATTAGCGGCTTTTAGAACCGAAAGGGAAGAAGTCGTACACCTAGGCTCGAATGAGGTAGATGATTTTGTAACAGAATAATCTATAGGTTCTTGATTGAATACGTGTTTGTCGATGACCCGTCCCTTGTTACGAAAAGTTATTGGGATTGAGATAATTGACCTGTGTTGTATGCTCGAACTTTCTCATCTATGTTCAATCCCTTGTTACAAAGAGTTATTGGGAGCGAGCTGCCAGATGTCTAAGCGAAAGTGTTAATCTAGAGTCGAACGATTAATTGCCCGGCTTTGCTAGAACTTGAATTAATTATCTCCGATTCCCTAGCTTCTCTATCTTTGTTTGATTCTTATTTTTAGGTAGATTATTGCTTTTTATTATTTCTTAGTTAGTCATTATTCAAACTCCTTATTTGATTAGGATGTTCCGAATTTATTTGCCTTTTTATGTGTGATCGATATCACTTCTAAATTCCTAACCGCCTTCCTCGTGAGATCGACCCGGGAAATGAATCTTTCGATTCGGTACTCGGTAATAAAAATAATTTGTTACACCAAATTTGGCGCTGTTGTCGGGGAAGGCAAGTAGGATGTTTGGTTTTGTGTTGATTTTATTTTCTGTGTTTCTCATTTATTTTGTGTTTTTCGTGTTCGTGTCCTTTGTTTGCATCTTTGTTTTTCTTTTTGTTTTTGTTTAGTTTTCTTTATTTTTTTTTCTTTCTTTTCGTGGCTACGTGTGGTTGTTCTATTTTGGTGTACAGGAGATATGAACTCCAACCGTGCTTTTCCCTATCCGCACACCCAACGTTAGGGTTACTAGCCGAGCTATCACGCTGGGTACCACAACCAGTCATATTCATATTCTTCCGAGCAGTACTGAGATCCCTACACAGTCGAGCAAACTTTTGAGTCTCACGAGTTCAATGAGAAGCTCGTCCATATCTATGAATTCGCGTCATCCCGGTTAGCTCAGGAAGAAGAGACCACAACTCAGTGTACCCGTCTGCATCAGTCACCTCCATACCATGATTCTTGGGACTATGGCCAGACTTGGTCATACCCTTACGAGCAGCAATAGGAGTCAGTATCTGTTGAGCAATCATGTGAGTCCCTCAAGGATTCCTCAGAGTACAATGCCAAGCTCGACCAGACCCTCGCTCTTTTAGCCTCCCAAGCGCCCCGTAGGAGCGACATTGAGTCCAAGATCGAGAACCTTGTGGAGCGCATGCGAGCCTTAGAGGATCGAGTTAACAATGTCACTCCCGAGCCCACCGCTCAAGGCGAATCTATACATCGAGATGAACCTTAGGAGGCTGCTTTGACATATGATGAAAAGCTTGACCTCATCCTTTCTCGCATATCTGCCCAGACCACTCGAGATGTGGAGATTGAGCTCGGATGTGCTGGACTGAGCACACAAATGGAGAACCTTACAGCACATATCGACTCAATCGAGGCACAAGTCGCCGACCCCTACCTCATGCTTGATACTCAAGCCCATAAGATGAAGAAAATGTGTGAAACCGAAGAAGAAGATGAGCTCCAGCGAGATGTTGATGATATCTAAGAGGAGAAGATCCATGGGCTTGGTTCTCAAATCCCTCCTCCCACCACTGACTTGGAGCATTCACCTTCCGAGCCATCACACTGTGTCACCAGGTGGGCCAGATGGTACTCGACTTGCTCCACTGATGCACTTATTATTCCGGAGGATGACGACAAAGCTCGTGTGGGAAAAGCTCTGTGTCTAGAATTGAAGATTGCTCGTGCCGAACCCGCTTCATCTAGAACAAAGCCACCCGAATCCACCGTACCAGCCTCCTCGCCAAACTTCCCGTGCTACCACTTCTAGAAAACACGAAGGCATGGCACGATCGTCACTTCTTTTTGGATCTGGTTGAGTTGTACAAGGTTTTGTCAAGCTAATGACGCTAAACAAGCGCTTTTTGGGAGGCAACCCAAGTGATTTATTGCTTTCTAGGATTTTCTTTATGTTCTTTTATTTTAGCTTTGAATAATGGGAGTGAGTTTTGTATTTGTCTTGGCAGGTACTGTTTGCAAGCTCGAACAGGAGGATTGCGTTGAATGAATATTGAGGTTCTGGGCTTAGCATACGGCTTGCACGTGGATGCTTATCCTCCTCAAGGCGTTTCGGTTTGCACACCCTTTTTCTGTTTTCCCTTTTTGAGTTATCTCTCTTTCGTCTTTTCTTTTGAGTTTGTGTCTTGTGATAGCTGCTAGTTTGGTTCATTATATGAAAATGTTTGGTCCTAGTATTCGACTTCCTGTTTTGTGTTGAAGCAATGAGGTCATTGCCTCATTTTAAGTGTGGGGAAGTCTAGTTGGATTTTGCATGCTTATGTGGTGGACCGGTCTAGCTTTAGGCTAGCTTTAGGTTTTTGTTTTGTTGAGCATGGAATTGGTGAATTGTATGATTTGTCAATGAATGTCTGATGAAATTGGGAAGTTGTGATGACGGACATGTGGTCATTGCCTTGATATATGCTTGATTGCTTTGAGTGACATTTATTTACCTTTTGAGGTTTTGGTCCTTACTCTCTTTCTTTCTTGTGAGATATTGGTCATATTCTTGAATGATTAGAACTTGCTTTGAGTTTATTTGAAAGAAATTGATTAGAGTTTGAAATTGCGAATATGATTGAGGAGTTTTGTTTGATTAGCTCTTTTTAGCCTTGTTCTTGATCCTAAAAGTTCATCATTCTGCTAGTAGCTCGTTTGAGCTTAAAACCTTTTCATGTCAATCAGTTGACTGATTTGTGTGATGATCGATGAATTTGGTGGCGTTTTTGAATGAGGTGAAATTTTAGTTGGAACGTATTGCTTGACTTAGTATTAAAGAAAAAAAGAAAAAAAAAAACATGAGAGCTCACAGGACGATTCGAATGGATTCTACTCCTCTTACTAGTCAATTCACATTGATGGGTAATGAGTATTGGGAGACTACTGCAGGACACTTGGATGACCTCCAATGTTTACACCTACAGAATGTTGTCCTTTTGATTCGATCTTATTTGGAAAAAGTTACTCTCTAAATAAAAAAATGGATATATATATAAAAAAAATTAAAAGAAGAAAAAATGGGTTAAGTGATGTTGCAATTCGATTAGAGCAGTTAGGTGTTGTTTGTGGAGTTGTTTGGTGGATGGTAAATGCGCTATATCATTTATTGCAGATTGGTAGCAGAGAACTTGAGTAATCTATTTGCTCGAGAATTGTGTTGTTTATTAGAGCTTCCTTTCTGGCATATATATCCTTATCTTAAACCCGCATTACAACCCGTGAAGTCCTCTTGATTCGTATCTTTGAGCTTTGATTGTTTTCAAGTAATTTAAACGATTGGCAAGCATATGTTGAAACTTGAATATTGACCAATCTGAGCGAGCCTAGCATGTATTCATGTAAGAAAATGAGTGAGGCATATATGATAATCTATGTTTTGAGAGTTTGTCATTTCAAGGCCAAGTTAATATTTGAGGCATATAATCGTACGGTCGTTGGAATCCGACTCGATTGAGTTGGGCATTTTGAGGCTCTTCTTATTTGAAACCATATCTATGTTCGTGTCTTATTTTCTGTTCTTTTCTTTTGTTCGGGACAAACAAAGATTTAAGTGTTGGGGAGTTGTTTGTCCTATTTTTGTTGTATTTTTCCATGTTATTTTGCCTTTCTTTTACCCCCATATTAGGTCTTTTAGTTTATTCTTAGTTCGTTTTGTAGTTTATTTCGTGGTTTGCTCTATTATGGTATTTCTTGTGTTTCTCATATGTTTTTCCGGTTTTCTTTCGTTTTTGGTGTGCAGGTCGGAATACCCGTGAGGAATAGATTTAGCCCAAAAATTCATCGTGCAGTCATGGTTGTGTAGAGGGTTCGTTGAAGACATATAAGAAGAAGCGGAACACAATTCCGAGGTCGGACGACCTCAAACGAGCCCAAAACGCGAAGTCGCGTGAAACACATTTTTTATGTTAAGGTCATAAGATTTGGGATATTAGGATTTCAGGAGTATATTTGATGGGAAAGCATAATTGGCTAGAAGGGTTCGTTGGCGACGCGTAGAAAAAAAGCACTTAATTTCGAGTTCGGACGAGTTCAAATGAGGCCGAAACGTAAATCTGCGTGCACCAAATTTCATCGCCGCGGCCGCGGCGGCCAGCGTCCCAAACTTCAGCGCAAGAAATCCCGCAGCCTCGGAGCATGTCGCGGCCGCGGAGCTTCACATCGCCGTGGCCAGCGGACCTTCCCGCGGCCGCGAAGGTCGAGTTTTCAGCAATTATAATAGCAGAGTTTAGAATCGTTCGGGATCATTCTCCCCCTTCTGGGGATGAACCTAGGGCGAGAAAACACAATAAAACTCAATTTTTCTCCTCTCTTCTTCCTCTTTGTTTTCTTTTCTTCTCTTCACCTTTCTCTTCCATTTTTTTCCTTCTTCTTCTAATTATTTAGAGATTAAGCTTGTAATTGGATTCAACTCTTGGATTGGACTAATTGTAAGTTTTTCATCTTATTTAATTCATGTGAATGATTATCTTGGGTTAATTGCTTGATTGTGTTGAATTCATGTTAAGTAGCTAATTTCTATTGCTAGGGATAGGGGATGGTTGTTCTTGCTTAACGTGTATTTGTCGGGCTTGATTTGTTCATGCTTATGTGAGTTGAATTGATTAGGAATCGATTAATTCTTGTTTGATTAATTAACATAATCGAAGAGTGACACTTCGATCTTGCAATTGGTAACGATTGAATGTTGATTAGTTGAGTTAGGGCTTTGTTGATTCTATGTGATTAGTTGATTAAACACCTTCTAATTGAATTAGCGGCTTTTACAACCGAAAGTGGAGAAATTGTAGACCTAGGCTCGCATGAGGTAGATGATTTCGTAACAGAACTATAAGTTCTTGATTGAAATACGTGCTTGTCGATGACCCGTCCCTTGTTACGAAAAGTTATTGGGATTGTAATAATTGGCCTGTGTTGTATGCTCAAACTTTCTCATCTATGTTCAATCCCTTGTTACGAAGAGTTATTGGGAGCGAGCCGCTAGATGTCTAAGCGAGAGTGTTAATCTTGAGTCGAACGATTAATTGCCCGGCTTGCTAGAACTTGAATTAATTATCCCTGATCCCTAGCTTCTCCATTTTTGTTTCATTCTTATTTTTAGGTAGATTATTGCTTTTTATTATTTCTTAGTTAGTAATTATTCAAACCCCTTATTTGATTAATATGTTTAGGATTTATTTGCTTTTTATGTGTGATCGATATCACTTCTAAATTTCGAACCGCTTTCCTCGTGAGATCGACCCGGGGAACGAATCTTTCGATTCGGTACTCGGTAATAAAAATAATTTGTTACACCAACCACTAATAACATTATCACATTATAATGTATAGAAATATGTGAATGTATAGAAGTGTGTAAGTGCATAGAAATGTGTGAATCAATAATGCATGAAAAATTGCCTATAAAAGGAAAGAGAAGTAGTGCAATGTGATATACGGAACAAAGAAAGAAAATCAGTATTTATAATTCCGATTTCTATATTGTAACACAAGCTTATTTATTTACAAAAAAGCACAGATTTTCGGAAAATTTATTTTCTTATTAGTTTATTTTCCAATTTCAACTAAACAGACATTACTCAAAAACTATTCTTTCTTTTAAGACATACAAAACATAAATAAATGTTTCAAAATAAACACGTTTTGATTAACCAAACCGTAATTCAAACATTCAAACTGAATTTAAATTTCAACAAAGTTTGCAGAAATATAAAAACATGATTAAAGATGACCACACTAATCCTCTCGTTTCCACCTCTAACTCGAACAACCAGAAAAACAAAGGGGTGAGCACTGTCTCTCGGCTCAGTGGTCAAATTCATATTATGCATCGAATCAGCATAAACACATATAGGTGTTTGTCCCATTTTGTCGCGTTTTTCGCGGTTATTTTTGCCTTTCCTTTTCCCCGCATTAGGTCCTTTAGTTGGTTTTTAGTTCATTTTTCAGTTTATTTCGTGTTTTCCCTTATTCTAGTCTTTTCTGGTATTTTTAGTTTGTTTTTCAGGATTTCTGCATTTTTCTCGTCTTTAATGATGTGCAGGTTGGAAGATTCAAGGAGATTTGCTTTCCATGATAAAGGGACCGGGTGAACATATTTACATAGAGTGTCTCGGTGGCAACACGTAGGAGGAAACGAAATCAAACTCTAAGGCCAGGCAAGTGTATACGATCCCAAAACATAAAGTCGTGAGGAAAACATTATCAGAAACTGCAAGGGTCGATGAATAAGTTGTGAAACCTGCTACTCACCCATGCACAAACCTGCTACTCACCCATGCACTACGTCTGCAAGGTCCCTCACGCCGCACCACCTGAAGCAGTTCCACGACGCTAGGACACATCACGCCGTGCTGAAAACCTCTTGCCACGCCGTGCTCCTAGCCTCGCGCCGCGATGAACAACCCTGCCGCGCCGTGTCAGAAGCCCCACGCCGCGGTGAAACCTCCTGCCATGCCGCTACCCATATACCACGCCGTGAAGACGCCTTCCCCCGCGCCGCGACAGGCAGCACGCCGCGGTGCCTGCTGCTTTTCTCTCGTCGCCTTCAGATTTCTCTCTCGCGGCCGCGACATCCTTCTTCACCGCAGCCGCGGCTAACAGCAGGTCCCAACGTTCAGCTTCTCAAAACTCGCGGCCATAGAGCTCCTCTTCACCGCGGCCCGCGGGCCTCTCCGCGGCCGTGACCCGCGCGATGGCATATTTTTAAAAGAGCAGATTTTGTGATTGTCAAACACATTATGCTCTAAGCTAGGTTTAGACGTCTCTCTCTCGTACTTTTCACGATTTTTTTTCTCTTATCTTTTATAATTTCGAACAGAGAACAAGGATTACACTCGGATTTTGCTATTGCCTTTTGGATTCAATCTTGTTTATCGGATTATCATTCATCTTCCATTAATCGTAAGTTTTCTATACATTTAATCCATGGATATGTTTGCTTTGTGTAACGCCCCGTTTTATGAGTAAGAGCATGAATTCATTTGCATTGCATTCTTTTTAGCTCGACCTATTAATTAAATTAAATAATCCAAAAATCGAATTAAGTGGATGTTCTCGTCTGCTTATTTTTTTTATTATTTGCTTAAAATGTTATAAATTGATTAATTGTTTAATTTGTTTTAACTGTCTAAGTGCTTAATTATTCTTCCATAGTTCGGCCATGTCATTTTTTTTAAGTCAAAGTCATGTTTAGCCTAATTTGATTTTAAGCCTAAATCCATTAAGAGCCTAATTGTTCTAACCTTTAAGACTTTAAGTTGAGCCTTGTATATTGAAACATCAGGCCACGTAGCTTTCAGTCATTTTAAGTCCGGGAATTTAAAGTTAATTGTTTTTAAATATTTTGAATTTTAGCTTTATGAGATAAGGTCTCCATTTTAACTCCCACGTGCCCAAAATTTTCGGACCAACCTTTTCCCTCAACATTTTTTTCGGTCAGCAGCTCAAGGCAAGGAGAATTTTTGAACTAGTCTCCTAATCACTCCCCTAAAGCTCGGAACCTCCACCCAATTTCCCCAATGTTCATATGTCCTGCTAATCACCTATAAATTACACTTAACCTCCATCAACCCCAGTTTATTTCTTCCGAAAACACACAGAAAAGTATAGAGAAAATTAATCCCGAGCAACCTTCCTTTCCGTCGAGACCCTGCAACCTTTAACCGCACTTGCAGCATCAGTTTGGAAAGAGAGAAAGCAGAGGAGACCCTATGAATTCTGAGCCCTTCTGCAGCACCGAGGCCGAGAAATTCCAGCAAAGACCAAACCACTCCAACCAAGCCGAGTTCCATTTTCTTTTGGCCCAAAGAATCTCCTAGTCAGACCACTATTTCAAATTTCGTAATCCCCTGTTTTTTTAAGGTAATGGGCTGAACCTTACACCTCATTATGGCTGAAAGATGAGCTTAGAAATAATTTTATAAAAGAAAAAAAATAAATAAATAAGAATTGACATGCTTAAGTTTGTTAAAAAGTGTAGAGTTTTAAGTTGGCTTGTGTTATTTTGTGCCGAGAGTTTATCTCTTTTGTTATGTCATGTTAGTATATTTCTCTGTATTGTGTGATCTTTAAGAGTTTTAGTTTCAGTTTAATTACCCATTAATTATTGTTTAAAGTTTGAGAAGTCTAGACTAAGAAAAGAGAGAAAAAGAAAGATAAAAAGAAAGGCTATTTTCATATGTTTTGTGTGGTTGATTTGAGAGCCTTATTGCTGAGCCTAATATGCAAGAATGGTTGAGTATGTGCATGAGTTAGCAGAGTATTATTTTCAATTTCAAGGCCATGTTATGTGAGGAATAAAATTTAAGAAAAGAATGAAGAAATGAAGGGGACTTTGTCTTGAGTTATCCTTTAGGAGATTTAATTGCTGAGCCATGTTAATACGATAACATGTTGTTTATATGCCTTTTTTAGAGCCTCCAAGTAAGTTTATAAGGCCAAGTATTTGTAGTTAGAGAAAAAGGAAGGGAAACCAAAAGTGATGTGTATATATGTTCATGTATCTGTGCCTTAAATTGTTGTGACATACGTGCAAATTTTATGCTCTGATATATGATTATCTACTGCTTAAGTTCAGAAGTTTCACTTAGTTTTTTTCTTGGCCTTGAATTATTTGAAAAGTTTAAAGTTGTTAAGAAAAAGAGAAAGAAGAAAGGCATGCCTTATTTGGTTGGAAGATTTTTTTTTTTTTAAAAAAATGTTGTATGTATTTATTTTGTTGTTATTTTTTTTTTTCCAAAACGATAGAGAAATTATCATTAAACTCGAGAGGATAAAATCCTAATACAAAGGGTCCAACATAACACATCCGGAATAACAAACTGGGAGACACACTACACAGTGGTCTAAAGCCTCTAAAAGAGGAAAGAAACAACAGAAAATAAACCAAAGTGAATTATCCTCTACTGCTAAAGCCTAGAAAGATAAACACCTGGAGAAAGAAAATCTAACAAACTAAAATGAAAACAAGGATCAACGAGAAGCTGCTACTGAAAACTGAGTCCAGTCTGAGAGAGCAATCTTGACAGCTTTCACTTCTTGAATGAGGACTGCTTGGAATACCCATAGGTTTCTTGATTTCCAAAGCCACCAGAGGATGTAGGTTGACAATTGAATTCTTGCCTCTGAAACTTCAGAATGATCAAGTGAGCAGATTTTGTACCACCAGTCTTGGAAGCTAGTAGATTTGTCTGAAATGCCAGTCCAAGTGAGAGGAGAAAGGTTCCACACTCTTTGAGCTCTGGGGCAGTGTAAAAGAACATGATCAATTGTTTCTGTTGTTTCACCACATACTGGACATATATGATCAATGTCTATGTGTTTCTTTCTCAGTAAGCTTGCCACAGGAAGAATACCAGCCAAACACTTCCAAAGAAAATGCTTTAACTTACCAGCAACTTTCACTTTCCATACTCTGAATTGCACTGATTTACTGATTGAAGATTTGGAACTGGATTCAGGAATGTCCAGTTGGGCTAGTTTGATTTTAGAGAGACATTGATAAGTGCTTTCTACTGAGAATTGGCCTTTGCCATCTAAGCCCCAAAACATTCTGTCAGGCCTCTGAGGATGTAAAGAAGAAATTTGAAGAATAGCAGCACTGTCAGAATGGTCAAAGACCTGTTTCACCAACCAATCATTCCAAGCAAAGCCATTGGGTTGCAGCAGATCCTTAACCTTAGTGAGATGGCCCCTAGCTATAGGAATTAGAGATGGGGAAGGTTTCTGCAAATTAGGGACCCAATTGAAGTCATCAATCTGAGTTGTAGCACCATTTCTTATTTCAATCCTCAACCATTTGGAAAAGAAAGAGATAATCTCCATCCAACAATTCCACATCCAAGATCCATTAGAGGTTTTAGTTGCATGAGTGATGGCTGTTTGAGGGAAATATCTGTCCTTTAAAACTCTACTTACCAAGAGATCAGGCTGTGTTGCAACTCTCCATAATTTCTTACAAATAAGAGCCTTATTGAATAACTGCAAGTCTAAAAATCCCAAACCTCCATCAGATTTAGGTAAAGCTAGAAAGCTCCACTTTTTCCAATGTATTCCCCTGGATTAAGAGTCTCCATTTTGCCACCAAAATTTAGCACAAAGCTGGGAAATATCAGAACAAAGAGTAACAGGAAGTTTAAAGCAAGTCATAGTAAAAATAGGAAGAGCTTGTATGATTGCTTTTAAAAGAACTTCCTTCCCAGCTGGACTCAAGAGCTTGGATTTCCAGTTCTGCAGTTTGTTCTTCACTGAGCTCAACAGATAACCAAACACCTCTTTTTTAGATTTTCCAATGCCCAGAGGAAGGCTGAGGTATCTGGTGGATCTGTGTGGAATTATACCATTGAGTGCTGAGCAAATAGTAGCTTGCAAAGATTGAGCAGTGTTCCTACTGAAGAAGATTGCAGATTTAGTCAGGTTGATTGTTTGACCTGTGAATAATCTGTATTTCTCAAGGATATTCATTAGAACATTGGCTTGATCAGCACTTGCTTTGCAGAAAAAGATTGAATCGTCTGCAAACAGCAGATGAGTAAGTAGAGGACCATTCCTGGAGAGTTTGAGTCCTTTGAGATGACCTGTGTCAACTGCTTGCAGAATGAGAGCTGTAAGAACTTCTGCTACTATCAAAAACAGGTAAGGGGACAGAGAGTCCCCTTGTCTAATCCCTCTGCCTGACTTAACAATTCCACTAACCTTGCCATTGATTTTGAAAGAAAAGGAGGCTGTGGAAATGCACACTAAGATCAGCTTGACAAAATCTCTATGAAATCCCATTTGGAGCATTATTTTCTGCACACTAAGCCACTCCACTCTGTCAAAGGCTTTGACAAGATCCAGCTTGAGAGCCATAAAAGAATTGGGGCCTGAAGAATGTCTATTCAAGTAATGAAATGCTTCTTGTGCTATTATGACATTGTCCATAAGTTGTCTTCCCTCAATAAATGCAGATTGATGACTACTGATGCAATGAGGTAAACAACCTTTCAGTCTTTGAGCTAGCACTTTAGAAATTACTTTGTAGATTATGGTGCAGAGACTTATTGGCCTGAATTGACTGAGATTATCTGGATTTGTGCACTTAGGGATCAAGGATAGAATGGTGTGATTCCAGTAGTGGAGGATCATACCTGATTCAAACAAACTCAAGATGGCTGCCAGAAAATCTTTCTTGATTAATTCCCAGCAGTGCTTATAGAAAAGAGAGGTCATCCCTTCTTCTCCAGGGGCCTTATCTGAAGGCATTTGAAATAAAGCTGACTTGACTTCATTCTCTGTGACAGGTTTCAGGAGAGCCTCATTCATATCAGAAGTAATGGATTGAGGAATTAATTGGAGAATAGAGTCTCCACCCCAACTGCCTTCAGAGGAAAATAAACTGGAATAAAAGTCAGCTATATGAGATTCAATTTCTGATTGGGTAGTCAGAACCCTTCCACTAGAAGAGATTAGTCTGGTAATAGCATTCTGCTTTCTTCTCTGAAGAGATTAGTCTGGATTCAACTTTTGTTGTTAGCTGTGTGAATAATTGCCTCTTTGGTGAGCTAATATCATGTGTTTATATATTCTTATGGGGTGCTATTTTCAGAATAAAGTCTATGTAATATTTTTATCTTTTTATATTTTGACTAAATTATATGCTCTTATCTGATATATGTGCCTTATGTGTTTTAATGTGTTGATCCACATCGTCAATCAAATCCCTAATAATAAGACTTAATAATCAAAATGTAGATTAAGAGGAGTCGAGCCCTCATTCAGACGCACGTGCATTTTTCATCCAGTCAGTAAGTTCAAAAGGTGGGGATTTTCCATGCTATGTTCTGATTCTTAATAAACGCAAGGTATTTATAGCCGAGGTATGCATATGAGTATTTGCCTATGAGTGGGCATTGCCCGCGAGTGGGTACCAGGACAGGATCCGCCGTTTGGGTCAGCGTTCCCGGTTGTGAGGTGTATACCCGAGATCGGTTTGCCGTGCTGTGTGGGTTAGCGTTCCCGGCCGGTAAACCAACAGATGAGCCATGTTATGAGACTATGATTTATTTATTTATATGCCAATGTTGTCGGTACCTATTTTTATCATGAATAATTGCATAGTATGGAATATTGATGAGCACGTTGATTATTGCTCAGCCCCCACAATTATCATTTTCAGGTTAGCATGTCGGGCGGGACTCAAGAGGGGCTAGTGGTGGTCATATGCAGTTTATTTATTGCTTCCGCTATTGAAAATTTTATTTTCCGAATATATTACTGTCAGCTACATTGAATACTGTTTGGATTCATGTTTCAGTTTTTCGATTCATTTATCAGACTAGTATCGATTGCTCTGCTAGATCTTAATGAATTGAACATGTTTTATGTCGGGATCTGATATCCTGAAATGATTAAAAGCATACATGATAGTAAAGCTAGTTACATGTTTAGTAAGTACCCTCAAAGTATGTTTTAAAATTAAATTATTTTCGAAAAGTTCGATTTGTTTTCAAAAACTCTGATGATTTCAATGTACAAGTAGAGGGGCTTACACTTTGCTTATGGATGTTTGTGTTGATTATTCGATCATGAGTAGCTAAATCATTATAGTAGGGATAGGGATTGACGTTTTGAATTCGTTTGCGATTATCATGTTCGTGATTGTTCAATTTGTATGAGTTGGTCTTTTTATTGGGTTTTTCAACTGTTGGGCTTGAATACTGCGAATTGTTGAAGAGTGACACTTCAATTCCCAATTATTTTCAATTGAATTCGTTTTATTAGTGCTCAATAATAGTAATTCTATTTGATTAGTCGGCTAACCACCCTCTAATTTACTTAATAACTCTTGTTACGAAGAGTTATTGAGGATGAATAATTGAACGATAGATTATTCAAATC
>CACSLK010027388.1:1933290-1949894 GCA_902706635.1 Striga hermonthica | reverse complement strand
GCTGCCTCTTTCGAAACATCCTTGACCCAAGGGACGGAAGGCCAGGGTAAAGGGACGTTAGGTCGAATGAAAATGAACTTATCGCTCCACTTGGGAAGGTTGGAGGGGATGTCATTAATGAAGTGCACCTTTGCGGCTTTTCAAGTAGAGACCCCGGCCCAGTTTAGAGGGGCAATAACAATAATGGAAGAAGTCTAGGTCGAATCGACCTAGACGGATGTGACAAAGGATGATGAAAGTGGTGATGAAACGGATGGCGTTAGGAGGAAGTTGATGCAAGGGAAGCGAGAACCACTCGCAGATGCGGATTATATCACGGTTCAAGAGAAATCGTAACCCGAGCTTCAACTGGACCTCGAAGAAAGGGTAACAGTCTCGCGGAGGATGATCATATCGGTCGGAAGGGGAAGATTTAATGAACGCCCAACCAAGAGGTTGGCCGATTTTGTCAGGGTTAAACCAGGGATGAGAGAGGGTAGTAGAAGATGAGCGCTTGGAAACTTTTTTGGTCGAGGACTGTTCAGGGGGAGAATTTGAAGGGGGAGGAGCAGTTGGCTGTGGAGAAATAACCTCGTCCTCCTCTGGATCATCTAGTGCACCAAGAGGAGGTCGACGGCTACGGAGGGGAATGTTATCCATGGTGTCGCCGGAGTTGGAGGAAGCAACACGAGATGTGAAGACTCGGGTAGGAACAGTATCACCGGGGCGAAGAATCGAGAGAGGAACGGCTTCAAGGGCGGAAGGCAAGATCTCAACTGAACCAGATGAGGTGGTCGAGGTAGCAGGATCTGAAAACAAAAGTAGAGAGGAACAATATCAAAAAGAGGAATTTTGGCAAAAAAGGAGAAAGGTAGGAGGAGAAGGTTTTAAAAATTAGGGTTCCACGAAAGGGGCTATTTTGAAGAAAAGGAACAGGGATTCCGAGACAATTTCAAAGGGGAAGAGCGAAATCTACAACGATCAACAGACAAGCACAAAAATTCAATACACAGATTCAAAACATTCAATCAGCAAACTTCAGATACCCAATTCGAAAAAGAAAAGAGAGAAAAAATTTCTCAAAACACAAAAGCCCAGATACAGGAAGTACAAAATCAGGAGAAAAACAACTTACTCATAATCACGGAGGAGAGAATAGGGAAAACTTGAATATTGCAGGAAAAAATTGCCGACGGAAGTCAGGATTTTTTGCAGAGAGAACTTTGAATGCAAAGGAATTTGGGAGAGATGAAGGTGGAAAAAGTCTGAAATTCTGCTAAGTACCGGTTTTATACCTTGGAGAGTTTAAAGGGTGAAAAAGGAGGACCGTCAGATTAAAGTTGGATCGTACGGCGGAAAAATTAAATTACACGGTACTCCAAGTGGGCGCGTTATGCGAGGGGGCGCCATCATTAAAGTACCTGGCACACGCGAACAGGCGTGACGCGTGGCGAAAAAGCAGGAGCGACAGGAAGGACTTGAAACAGACGACTTTATTACTGGCAATTAATGGGAAATTATTTGAAAAGGTGAGCGGAAAACTTATTACCTGGTCGATATTGAATGACGAATCATCGGGGAGGTCGATAAATACCAATTCACTCTTAGATCGAGTCGTCCAGACTCGACCAGAGTGGGGGGGACTAGATGATATGGGATATTATATACACAAAGCTAAACCGGTCTTCTGGGCCAGTCGAGAAGGTTAACCCAAGAGGGAGTCGAGCCAAAGGGCGGGAAGATCGAACATTCAGGGAATCGGCCAGACTAATGATTGAGCAATCCATCGCTCGACCAGACTAATGATCGAGCAATCCATCGCTCGATCAGACTAATGATCGAGCAATCCATCGCTCGACCAGACTAATGATCGAGCAATCCATCGCTCGACCAGACTAATGATCGAGCAAGCTAGTCGATCCCAGCAGGGTGATCGCTTCGAGGAATTCGTAATCGACCTAGTTATGGGCGCGTGTATCATAGGCGCGCGTAGGAGCCTCTGACTGAAATCTCCAGAGAATATTTACCCCATGTGCTGGGGAAACACGTGTCGACAATGTATTGGGTGATGGTGATAACTACCTCTGACAACTCCCAACGTCCTGCGCCACCTCTGACATGTGTACGGCGTGTCAGAGTACGGACGGGCAGCTTGGGCAGCCAGCTCACCTCATCCGGGCAGCTCTTAGGGCAGGTATCTCACCTCTATATAAAGGGGGTGAGCCTTTCTTCCCAAACACATTCTATTCATTCTCTCAATTCCAGTATACTCGTACACATACTGACTTAAGCATCGGAGGCTCTTCACCGGACACAACCCCCGGTGTGAGAGTTATTTGCAGGTTTCCGGCGTTCTATCGGCGAGGACCAAGATCTATCCGTCCAAACCGGACCAGGACGCTTACACTTGCATTATCTGCTATTTCAATTTGTTTATTTAAATTTATTAGTTGATAATTAAAAACCAACCAATCAACTCTGATTTAGAATGTTTAGGTATTTTATTTCTTTTTGTGTAATTGAATAAACGCGCATTATATTTCGGCTAACCTTCCTCGTGAGACACGACACGGTATTGGAATCTTTCGATTCTACTCCGGAAAAATATTTACAACAAAATTGGCGCCGTTGCCGGGGAGGGTTTAGGACGTATTTTGTGCGCTTATTCATTTTATTTTTTCCGTGTTTCTCTTTGTTTCTTTTTCTTCGTTTAGGTGTAGTTTTTAGTTGTCTTTGTATTATTTTGTTTTCTCTTCTTTACCGTTTGTACTCGTAACCGTTTGTTGTTTGAGTGTATGCGTACTAGGAGTGGACGTATACGATCTCCAATCAACAAGTCTGTCAACGAGAGCCTGAGAGAGCTGCTGGACGATCTTACCCTCAAATCACACGAAGGAGGCGAGCATTCTTTCAAATCATTCGAGAGAAGAAATTTTGAGATGGCTGAACAACAAGCTCCCCGTGATGTCCTTCGAAACCTAGCCCAACCCATGATCAGGCCAATAACATCTTGCATCCGGTTGCCACAAGCCGCCCGAAATTCGAGTTGAAAATGATCCACTACAACCAGTTGCCTTCATTCCACGGGTTCCCTAATGAAGATCCACTCCACTTTCTCTGGGAGTTCTAAAACGTCCTCCAGACGTTTCCTCTGCATGGGCTGACCGAGGATCAACTGAGAATGTGGTTCTTCCTGGAGACGCTGAAGGATCGAGCCAAATCCTGGTTCATGACCCTCGCCCTGGATTCTCTAACAACTTGGGCCGAAGTCTACTCAAAGTTTGTCGGGAAGTACTATTACCATCAGAAGACCAAAGACATCCGGTCCCAAATGATCTCTTTTGCTCAGCTGCCACACGAGCCTCTTCATGAGGCTTGGGAACGTTTCAAGGACCTCCAGAGGCAGTGTCCCCATAACCTCGCTCTGGGGCTACTAGCGAATTGCTTCTACGACTCTCTCCACCAGAACTTGCAGTACATGGTGGACAATACGGCCGGAAGGGATATTGGGGCCAAAACAGCGGAAGAGATGATTGTAATTTACGCGACGATGAGTGCTAAATTGTCTCAGAAAAGTTTCAGAGGGAAGAGGTCTATAGTGAATGAGGTTGGTTCGAGCAACAATGTCATGGCCTAACAGTTAGCCGAACTCACGGAGCAGATGCGGCTACTGAATGCTCGAAGTTTCTCGTCGATTCTGGCTATGGCTGTAAGTGCTTGTGGAGCATGCGGAGTACAGGGACACAGTTTTGAGGTGTGCCCTATGGCTATTGAGCCAAGCTATGGAGGGCAAGGTGCTGAGGTAAATGCAGTCCAAGGATACCAGAACCGGCCCGGGAATGACCCTATTCGAATACATATAATCCCGGGTGGAGAAACCACCCAAGCTTCACCTGGTCTAACAACAACTCTCAGTAGCCATCTCAGCCTAACTTTGTTCCCCATCAGCAGCAACACAGTGGACAAATGTTAAGGTTGCCAGCACCAGAAGTCGGACCGAGCCCGCCAAACTCAGACGAAAAACTGGATAAAATTCTTCAGTACATGGCCAATAGTGAGCAGTGGAGTGCGTATAGTGAGGCTTCCATTAAACATTTGGAAGTCCAGATAGGCCAGTTAGCCACCCGATTGGGGAACATTGAGGTGGAGTAAAAGAAAGACAGACTGCCAAGTCAGCTAGAGCACGTGAATGCAATTACAATGCTGATGCCCGAGCCCGAGGAGAAGACAGTTGCCAAAATGGAGACAGAAGGGAGTGAGGGTCCGAGGAAGCAAGAGCTAAATGAAGATCCCCCAGTGACACCACCATCCGAGCCTACCCTTCACAAATTCCTGAACCCCTACAGGTCTAGGATCCCTTTTCCAGGCTGATTTTTGGAAGAGAAGGACCGCCGGATGATTCGAGACCTTCATGCACTGTTGGTTAAGGCCAATGATGATCTATCTCCTTCCGACGTAATTAAAAAGATACCAGCATATGCAAGGTTTTTTAAGGAGGTAGCTGCGAATAAGCAGAGGCTCGAAGGCAGTGAAGAGGTGCTCGTGTTCGAAGCGACAAGTGTCTTCCAGCACAACTTGCCGAAGAAGGAAAAAGAACCTGAAGGCTTTGTGATCACTATGGCCTTCGGAAATGGAGAAGAAACCTCGGGGATGCTCGATCTTGGAGCGGGCATAAACCTCATGCCACTTTCAATTTATCGCCGGCTCGGGCTTGTGACTTGAAGCCCACCAGGATGCGCCTATAGTTGGCTGATCACTCGTTTCGTCAACCAGAGGGGATTGTAGAGGATGTGCTCGTCCGAGTGGGGAAGTTGATAGTTCCCGTGGAATTCGTTATGCTCGATATAGGGAACATACAAGAAAATGAGAAGAAGCACACCATTCTCCTTGGCCGACCCTTCTTGGACACCACTAGCACCATTATTGATGTGAAGAAAGAAACAGCGAGCATGACCGTGCTAGGGGAGTCTACTCTCATTTCGGTGCGAGAGACTCAGCTTGAGCCGTAAGCGGAGCTAGTGAAAAGTGTGCGTATTATTTGGGTGATTGAGCAGCTCACCGAGGACGCGTATATGCGAGAACACGCGAAGAGATCACTACAGGACCGTGTCCATGTCTAGAAGGAGTGCCGCTCCGACAGCCACACTACCCCACCCCAACCGAATTTTAAAGGGCAGCCCCGATCTGAATGGGGCGAGAGATCTGAGGTGACAAAGCCCGCCGCTGTTCGGTTCCTGACTACCTCTACCCTCCACCTGCACCATCAGATTCACAGTGACTAGTCTAGTTACTTTGCCCTGTACGTTTGTATCTTTTCCTTTCTCTTTATTTTTTTTTTTGGTTTAGTTTTTCTATATTTTATGTTAGTTGGTTATATGGGCAAACTTTCCTAGCACTGACGATCGACAATGGGGACATTGTTCGATTTTAAGTGTGGGAGAGTTTTTGCATGATTATGTGCTTATATGGTTGACCAGGTTTAGGTCTTTTAGGTGTTTTCATTTTCTGCTTTGGTTTAATGTCTTTTCTTGAGTCAGTCTATGTGTTTTGCGAGTATGGGTCATTGTTAATTTTACGATTTGTTGATGATTGTTGATGATGTTAAGGAGATGGGATGATGGTCATGACTAGTATACCTTGATGAGCTTGATGTTTTGTTTTGTTGGACTTTATTTGCCTTGTGAGGTTTGAGCCTTATATTGTTTTCTTTGAGAGATATTGGTCGGAGTCGTTGTTGATCAGAACTTGCTTTTAGTCTGTTTTGAAATGAAATAATTGAAGTAGTGGTTTGTGAAAATGATTGGGGCATTTCTTTGAAATTGCTCGTTTTAGCCTTTTTCATTTGGCCCTTAAAGATAATTTCATTAGTAGCCCGTTGAGCCTTAAACCGTATTTCTTGTCAACTGAATTGATTGAATTTCTTGAGATTTGACAGTGTATTTGTTATGATGACGGAGCTTCTAATATGTGTTTGAACTAGGTGTTTAACTTGTTTGAGTTGCATTTTGGGTGCTTGACAAAAACAAATATATATATATATATATATATATATATATATATATAAATAAAGGGGAACTCGCAAGACGGACTAAAAGGATTCTACTCCGCTTACTTGTAGAATTTTTCACGAGTAATGAGTATTGGAAACCCATTCTAGGAAACTTGGATGACCTCCAATGTTTAAACCTAGAGAATGTCGTCCTTACGTCTCGATTTTGTTAGGAAACAACAAATTCCCTTAATAATAATAAAAAAAAGGGTCGAGTACTTGAAGTACAATTCAGCTTGAGCATATGTGAGTGTTTCATGGAGTTTTAATGGGAATGATTGATGTTGTGCTGATTTTGGATAGGTGGTGAGATATTCGAGTAGTTTATATGCTCGAGAATGTGATTGTTTATTTGGACAACTCTATCTTTATATTTGTCATTTCCTTGATGCCTACACTGCAACTCGGAAGTCCTCTTGATTTGCAAATTCATGATCTTTGGTTGTTTTAGAGTATGAATAGACAATAAGCAAGCTTATGTTGATGCATGATGACCGACCAATTTGAGCGTCCCCATTTCATGTCCAAGAAAGAAACTGAGTGAGGCATATACATATTATACTTCCATGCTTGAGAGTTTGTCTTTACAAAGTGTTGCATTTGAGTTGTAATTGAGGTGTGCTATATTGCTCATTGGAATTCTCCTCGGCTAAGTTGATTAGTTTGAGACTAGTCTTATTTGGAACTATTATCCATGCTCGTTTGCTTGTTTTCTTTTCTTTTCTTTTGTTTTTGTTCGAGACGAAAAAAGGTTTTAGTGTGGGAGAGTTGTTTGTCCCATTTTTGTCGCGTTTTTCGCAGTTATTTTTGCCTTTCTTTTTCCTTGCGTTAGGTCCTTTAGTTGGTTTTTAGTTTGTTTTTCTGGATTTCTGCGTTTTTCTCGTCTTTAATGATATGCAGGTTGGAAGATTTGGGGAGATTTGCTTTCCATGATAAAGGGACCGGGTGAACATATTTACATAGAGTGTCTCGGTGGCAACACATAAGAGGAAACATAATCAATCTCCAAGGCCAGGCAAGCGTATACGGTCCCAAAACATAAAGTCGTGAGGAAAACATTATTAGAAGTTGCAAGGGTCGATGAATAAGCTGTGAAACCTGCACTCGCCCATGCACAAACCTGCTACTCACCCATGCACTACGCATGCAAGGTCCCTCACGCCGCACCACCTGAAGCAGTGTCACGCCGCTAGGACATATCACGTCGTGCTGAAAACCTCCTGCCACGTCGTGCTCCTTGCCTCGCGCCACGAAGAACAACCCTGCCGCACCGTGGTGAAACCTCCTACCACGCCGCTATCCATCTACCATTCCGTGAAGACGCCTTCCCCTGAGCCGCGACAGGCAGCACGCCGCGGCGCCTGTTGCTTTTCTCCCGTCGCGTTCAGATATCTCTCCCGCAACCGCAACATCCTTCTTCACCGCGACCGTGGCGAACAGCAGGTTCCAACGCCCAGATTTTAGCTTCTCGAAACTCGCGACCTCGGAGGATCTTGCTGCCGCAGAGCTTCTCTTCACCGCGGCCCGCGGGCGTCTCCGCGGTCGCGACCCGCACACGATGGCAGATTTTTAAAAGAGAAAATTTTGTGATTGTCAAACACATTATGCTCTAAGCTAGGTTTAGACTTCTCTCTCGAAATTTTTATGATTTTTTTTTTCACTTCTCTTTCATAATTTCGAACGGAGAACAAGGATTACACTCGGATTTTGCTTTTGTCTTTTGGATTCAATCTTGTTTATCGAATTATCATTCATCTTCCATTAATCTTAAGTTTTCTATACATTTAATCCATGGATATGTTTGCTTTGATAATGGATTTTGTGTTGATTATTCGATCATGAGTAGCTAAATCATTATGCTAGGGATATGGGATTAATGTATTGAATTCGTTTGCGATGATCATGTTCGTGATTGTTCAATTTGTATGAGTTGGTCTTTTTATTGGGTTTTTCAACTGTCGGGCTTGAATACTGCGAATTGTTGAAGGGTGACACTTCAATTCCCAATTGTTTTCAATTGAATTCATTTTATTAGTGCTCGATAATGGTAATTCTATTTCATTAGTCGGCTAACCACTCTCTAATTTACTTAATTGACTCTTAGAACCGAAAGGGGAGGAGTCGGTCGAAATAGACTCGTATGAACTAGCCTTGTTCGTAGCAGTATTGCCTAGGCGTTAAATGAATTGTTAATTTGTCATTCAAGTTTATTCTATTGTTACGAAGAGTTATTTAGGATGAATACTTGAAAGATAGATTATTCAAATCACTTAACCGAACAATCTCTTGCTTGATAATTGCATTTTCGAACCAAAATGTATATCCCCGACTCCCTAGCTCCTTAAATTCTGCTTGTTCTTCGTTATTAATCTGCTATTTCAATTTGCTTATTTAAATTTTAGTAGTTGATAATTAAAAACCAACCAATCATCTTTGATTTAGAATGTTTAGGTATTTTTTTTTTGTGTGATTGAATAAACTTGCTCTAACGCCCCGATCAATTATATATTAGAACGGTTTCACTTGCTTGACTACAAAGTGAAACCGATAGTTTTCCAGATTTTTTCGAGTTGTTTGATTTAAGACTAAGGCATGAATTAGGTGATTATATGTGAATTATGTGCTCCTATATGTTAGATCATTTCATTATTATGTTCGAAATTATTTCCGTTCGAGCCGAACCGTCGGAATCACTTGTCGAACCCTAGCCTCATGTTCGCTCGTGTCGATGTTCCGAGGTAGTGAACCTCGCGGCCGGGCATGAGGACCAAGCTCACCGAGACTCCAAGACCTCGAAAACTGAGACCAAGCATGACAATGCACGCCCCAAGATGCAATGACAAGCCTCGCGCACGTAGCCCTCGCGCCGTGCATCCGCGCCGTAACCGCATCCACACCCGTGCGCTAGTCACCCGAGCCCTTGAGCCATATTATTCCTAACACCCTATGTTCCTCTAAGTTGCTGGTCACATGCAAGTTTAAGAAGTTGATTAGAGAATCATTTAAGCTAATTTTCAACCTAAGGTGCATTACCAAGGTCAAACCATCATTAACATTATTCTATTTCTAAGCTAACATGGGTTTATTTGTTTAATGACCTTGTAAGGTCTTGTCCCCTCTTGTCCCTAGTGCAAGACCAGACCCTTTACAGCTCTTTTTCAGCACATGCACTCACCCATAATGCCCACTTTCATGCTAAAACCGAGCTCATGCCTTGTGACCTTAGAAATGAGGCATTCCACCTTGTCTCCCACTTTGTTTTCCTTGCATAAGTCTTAACGCCCAAGACCCCATTATAAGGCCTCACTTCAGCCCTTTCAAGACCTCATTTTGATGCCCATCACTTGGTAAGAATTCGAGCAAAAAGCCCCTTCAACAGCAATAAAACCGAGAGTGTTATAGCAATGCCGAGAAGGAAGTCCCTTGAACCCGAGTGCTTGTGTTGAGTTGTTTTTGAGTTTTAGCCAATTCCACCTCATACCAACAGTATATTAGCCTCATTTTCTCACTCCTCTCTAGAACTAGAAGCTTTAGAGCTCAATAAGTCCCAAGGAATCAAGCAAAGGACGAGAGCTATAAGAAAGCAAAGCCGAGAGCACTTCAACCGAGCACACCATTTTCCTTTGCGGTTTTTGAGATAATTTAAGAGGTTGGATGCTAATTCCTTTTTAGGACTTGTTATTTATGGTATGAGAATGAGAATGATGTATTTTAATTCCCCATAGGTTCAGTTTTTGATTGGTTTCGAGCATGCTTAATTTTTAAGTGCTTCTAGTTTTCTTGCATGTTCAATATGTTGTGTTTTCATGGAGTTTTGCCCATACTATGCACAAACCTGGTATTGTAAAAATTATATGGCTATTTATTGTGGAAAAGAGGAGTTCATAGGATCAAGAATCAAGTCAATTAGCCTAGTATAACTCGAGTTATTTATTTCTAAAGTTAGGCATGCAAGTTGAACTTTACATGCACGAATTCAGCTGCGACTTCAAACGCAAATAACTCGAGTTCTACTTAGGATATGAAATTTTATGGACAAGTTTAAATATGAGTTAAGAGGCTTCATACCAATTTTCATTATTTTATCTTAAAATCTGAGTGAGTTATGAATTTTAAAAATAGATGGTGCAAACAGTTTTCTGTGAACAAGGCAGCATGTTATATTAAATGTATGACCTTTTTATTATGTGTTAATGTGCTCAAACGTAAAGATGATCTTCATAAAAGTTATAGTTCTATTTCTTATCTTTCTAATAAGGTAGGAAGCATGCTGATATGAAGTCAATAGTGTGAATTAGGGTCTAAATACTAAGGTGCTGTTGTAACATAAATTTGTTTCTGACAGATTTCATGAACCAAATATTTTATGTTTAAACTCATTGAGTGCATTGTTATTTGCCAATGTTATCATAAGAAAAGTTGTAGATATTTGAGTTAGCTTCTACGTGGTTTTTGAATCTCATTAAAAGCATGTTTGTAGCTTCATTTATCCTACAATCACTGAAGTCCTGTCAGCTGTATGATTTCAATTGTGGACTGCAACTCGGTCATGAATATTTGCTGAATTATCTCTTACTAAATGACCTTTTTTGTTTTTGATGTCTTCATAAGAATTGTAGATGCATGTCTTAAGGTCAAAATGAAACTGGAATCATGATTATATGACATGTGTGCTGCAAGTTATGTTGATTTTAGAATCGCTACGAGGGTTAGGTTTTGAAAACTCTTGTTTTATTTTCGGAAATAGAGTTTACCTTTAAAACGCGTGCTTATATAGCCTATATGAGCTGAGTTAGATCAAGTGAATGTTTCTCATATGTTTATATAGCTTAAGGAGAGTCGAGCCTCCGACAACTACTTCAGTTTCAAGCACTTGCAACTGACATTTTCAGTATACCAAGTAGGGGTCATGTACTGGGTTCCACATCATCAATAATTACATTACCATGTCTAAGGTATGTTCAAGATAGTATGATCTCCCAGGTGAGAGGCCGAAGCCATCTGGTACCCGATAAGGGCCGACCTAAGGGCCTTCAGTTTTATCCGGTGGTATGCACACGAGCGGCCGAAGTAAGGGCCGATAAGGGTCTTGGAGACCACATATACAAGAACAAGTTTTCAGTTTCAGCTCATATATATTTTAGTCATGATATGTTATTATCGATGCTGTCTTATTCAGTATTGATCTTTGCGGAGCATAGTGGTTTGCTCACGCCCCCATTGTGTTTTTCAGGTGACAGAGTCGAGCGTGCCGGGTGAGCTGAGCAGATGTGGCGAATGTGGTCATGAGTACGAGGACATTTTTATACACGCATTTTATGTCCTTAATTCATGAACCAATTTTATCATGTATGCGTGTAATAAGTATGTTTCCCAGACTTATGCTTCCGCTTAATTAGAAAGTGCGAGACATCAGACTGCATGTATGGCTTCTATTATCTCCGTAGCGGATTGATTGGGTTGCATGTTAATTTATTTCTGTATAAGTAGGATAAGCAAGTTTCATCTGTAGCATTCCGCAACAAGTTGTATTTTCGAAAACCAGCTCGCACGATCTTTCGAAAATAAATGAAAAAAAAAATTACTCTGATTTTTTTTTTCAAAGCTAGTTGAGGCGGGGTGTTACAGCATTGGTATCATGCGCGGTTTGCGTCTCTGGATACATTAAAATGTTTAGAAAAACATGACCATGCCACGCTCACTCCGCGCTGACTTCGAGGTAAGTCACCTAACCAAGTTTAAAGTTATACAAGTGCTCATTTCAGTTCAAGTATGGGGTCTAGATGACTTTCTCCTATAGATAGAGAATTCTAGAGAACTCTAGATAGAAATTAGAACAGCTAAGTCCAAGGACTCTAGACTAAGTCAGAACTCCAATGTGTGCCAGAACATAGAAGATTTAAGTATATCGGAACTCTAGCCAAGCTAGGTGTTTTCAATTTTCATTAATTGTTTCAATAATAGTATGGCTATTTCTTAATTGGCTATACTGATCTATTCAAGTGTTGTTATTCATCCAGAATGCCGCCTCGCGTAGCTCCTCGCGGACCAGCTGAACAGGATCAGGCCGCCGTAGTCAGTAAATTCCGCACCTTTACCCCACCCCACTTCACCGGTGAGGATGGCCCACTAGCTGTAGGGGAGTGGATCTGCAAGATGGAGCAGATGTGATGGGTTTATCTGAGGAGCATAAGGTCGCTTGTGCCGAATTCCAGATCGACAGCACAATAGGGGACTGGTGGGATAACCACTGGTGTTTCCATGCTGAGGACGAGCGAGAGGCTTTGACATGGCCACAGCTCAAGACAGTTCTAGAGGACAAGTTCTACCCTCGCCATTACCGTCAGAAGATGGCTCGAGAGTTTTACGTTCTGCAGCAGGGGGACAGATCTGTTGAGGAGTACGAGCGTGAGTTCTCTTGTAAGAGTGTATTTGCTCCATACCTTGTGGACACAGAGGAGAAGAAGGCAGTCCAGTTCCGTGATGGACTGAAGAAGAACATCCGACTTCTTGTGACCAGTCACGGTTACCTCGATTATGCCGACACTGTTGAGCGAGCTCAGCAGATCGAGGCATGCCTTCAGCTTGATGCATCTACCCAGCCTGCCACCATTCAGCCTGCTCAGCTAGCGCCACCCAGCAGGCGTCGAACCCAAACAAGATAAAGTAGAACGATCGCAACAGCAAGAAGAACCACCATCAGAGGGGCCCAGCTCAGGCCCAACCAGCTCGCCAGGACTTCCCTGTCTGTGCCACCTGCGGACGCCGCCACCCTGGGAGTGTCTAGCCTGGCAGAGCTGATGCTACCGTTGCCACCGACCTGGCCACAGGATTGTCGATTGCCAAGACCGCCCACAGCCTCAGCAGGGCCAGAGACAGCCAGCCCAGAGAGCCCCAGGCCACCAGCAGAAGCAGCGAGGAGCACCCGCTCTAATCTACGCACTTGATCAGGATCAGACCATTGAGCAACTAGGTACATTGTCTGGCACGTTGTCTTTACTCAATACTCCAGTGTTCGCTTTGTTCGATACCGGGGCGATGCATTCGTTCGTGTCGACCAAGTGTTTATCAGCCTTAGAGGACCAGGGATTGAGTGCTGTCGAACCTCTCGAGATCAACCTAGCATCGGGAAGGAAGATAGTTACGAGTTCCCTGGCTAAGAACCTTAGCCTCGATATCGGAAGCAGAACCCTAGACATAGACACTTTTGTGATCGATATGAATGATTTTGACCTGATTCTCGGCATGGATTGGCTGACGAAGTACCGTGAAGACATCAATTATTGTGATAGGGAGGTGACATTGCACTTATCTAATAGAGACCACATTTCACTTTTTGGGACGAAGGCCCGAACTCTACCGCGTGTTATTTCCATGGCGAAAGCGACAAAGTACTTGCAGAAAGAAGACTGTCAGGGTTTTCTTATCAACATCATTGGGGAGACTTCGGAGAAGCTGACACCCATAGATATACCCATTGTTCGCGAGTTTGTTGACGTTTTTCCCGAACAGCTTCTGGGAGGACCACCAAACCACCAGGTGGAGTTCACAATCGACTTAGTCCCTGGAGCGGGTCCAGTGTCGAAAGCGCAGTATCGCATGGCGCCGAAGGAGCTTCAGGAGTTGAAGGCTCATATTCAGGAGCTGTTGAGTCTCCGTTTAATTCGACCGAGCATTTCACTTCGGGGAGAACCTGTCCTATATGTCAAAAAGAAGGATGGGTCTATGCGTATGTGCATCGACTACCGGGAATTGAACCGGTTGACGGTGAAGAACAAGTATCTGCTTCCCAAGATAGAGGACTTATTCGATCAACTGAGGGGAGCCAACGTATTTTCCAAGATAGATCTGCGTTCTGGTTACCATCAGCTGAAGATCAGGGAGGCCGACGTGGCCAAAACAGCTTTCAGAACGAGATACGGTCATTATGAGTTCGTAGTGATGCCGTTTGGTTTGAGCAATGCGCCTGCGGTATTCATGGATCTCATGAACCGTGTCTTCCATCCATTCTTAGACCGATTTGTTATCGTGTTCATTGATGACATTTTGGTCTATTTTCGTAGCCCAGAGCAGCATGAAGAGCACTTGAGGACCGTTTTAGAGACTCTTCGACGCAAGAAATTGTACGCGAAGTTCTCTAAGTGCGAATTTTGGCTAGATAGAGTGGCTTTTCTAGGCCACACCATCACATTTAAAGGGATTGAAGTGGACCCAGGGAAGATTGAAGCAGTTCGGAACTGGTTAACACCGAGAAATGCCACCGAGGTTCGGAGCTTCCTCGGACTAGCTGGTTATTATAGACAATTCATCGAGGGGTTTTAGAAGATTGCCCTACCCTTTTCCCGTTTGACGAGAAAATCGATGAAGTTTGAGTGGGATAGTCATTGTGAGTCGAGCTTCCAGGAGCTCAAAGCGAGGCTTACGACAACACCCGTGTTGACTATTCCGAAACCCACACAGGGTTTCACTATCTATAGTGATGCCTCGAAGCAGGGTCTAGGCTGTGTTTTGATGCAAGACGGCAGGGTTATGGCTTATGCTTCCCGTCAGCTAAAGCCGCACGAGGTGAACTACCCGACTCACGACCTTGAGTTGGCAGCTGTGGTTCACGCCCTAAAGATTTGGAGACACTGTTTATACGGAGGACATTGCGAGATTTACACAGACCACAAGAGCCTACAGTATATCTTCACGCAGAAGGAGCTCAATATGCGCCAACGGTGATGGTTGGAGCTAGTGAAGGATTATGATTGTACCATTAACTATCATCCAGGCAAGGTGAACGTAGTTACCGATGCCCTCAACCGGAAGGGAAAGGGCGAACTGACTTGTATGATCACTCAGCAGCGTCAGTTGATTCATGAGTTCGCTCGGATGCAACTAGAAGTGGTCGAATCACCTCCTAAGTCGCCAGTTGTGGGAGGTATTCGAGCAATAAGAATGTGGCCCACGCTGCGAGATAGGATCCAAAGGGATCAAGCCTTCAACGAGTTCATTCGCTCGATGGGGGCAAAGATTCATGCCGGAGTAGTAGAGGGATTTTACTGAGGCACAGATGGTGCCTTAGAGTACAAGGGAAGGATCGTTGTGCCAAACGTCGAGGCCCTGAAGAAATAAATCTTGACTGAGACGCATAGTGCACCATACTTGGCACACCCCGGTAGCACCAAGATGTATCACGACTTGAAAGGGTCGTTTTGGTGGAAGGGAATGAAGCGAGATGTCGCCGTGTTTGTCGAGAAGTTCTTGATTTTCCAGAAGGTGAAAGCGGAGCGCAAGGTACCACCAGGTCTCTTGCAGCCTTTAGAGATCCCACAGTAGAAGTAGGATAAGCTGACCATGGACCTTGTCACGGGATTACCGATGTCGGCCAAGCGTCACGACGCGGTATGGGTAGTAGTGGATCGACTGACGAAGTCGGCCCACTTTATGCCTGTCAGGATGGACATGTCCATGGAGCAGCTAGCCGAGACGTATATCCAGGGAATCTTTCGACTTCACGGCATTCCTACCGAGATTATATCAGATAGAGATCCTCGATTTACTGGCCATTTTTGGGAGAGCCTTAACGAGTCCATGGGGACGAGGTTGAAGTTTAGCTCCGCTTACCATCCGCAAACCGACGGTCAGTCGGAATGAACCATTCAGACGCTTGAGGACATGCTTCGAGCTTGTGTTCTAGAGCGTGGTGGTTTGTGGGAGGAGTTGTTACCCACTGTGGAGTTTGCATACAATAACAGCTATCACTCGTCGATCAAGATGGCACCGTTCGAAGCTTTGTATGGTCGTAAGTGCCGCTCACCCCTTTACTGGGATAAAGTTGGCGAGAAACAGGTTCTCGGTCCCAAATTGATCGAGGACACAGTGCAGAAGGTAGCCGAGATCCGAGCGAAGCTGAGAGAGGCACAGAGCCGACAGGGGGACTACGCTAAAAAGCGTAGAAGGGAGCTTGAGTTTGAGCAGGGAGACAAAGTGTTTCCGATGGTCACGCCAATGAAAGGCGTTGTACGCTTTGGGAAGAGGGGGAAGCTGCAGCCCCGATTCATAGGGCCATTCGATATTCTCGAACGAGTTGGCGTAACAGCCTACCGTCTGGCGTTACCCCAGAGCTCTCGGGTGTACACAACGTCTTCCATGTGCCAAAAGGTACGATATAGAACCGGGTTGAGGCAAGGTGTCCTTATACCCCCAGGTTCTGATGGAGTCCCAGCGTACTCCATCAGAGTTTACACCTTTTTTTATTACCCAAGTGTCTATAAATCCCAGATTCTGATGGAGTCCCAGTGAATTCCATCTGAATGTGCACACAATACCCGACCAAGTGTTCGGGAGTGAGCAATGACCTACAAGAAGGTCCTACCAGTTACATATCACCTGGTAGAGATCTCCGCCTAACCAGCTTACCCTGGTTAGCCTGGCGTGAGTGCAACAGACCTTGTCTAATCGGATGAATCCGATTAGCCTGACAAGGCAAACATATTCGTCTAATCGGCTAAGCCGATCAGCTTGACGAAACATACAGCAGACCTTGTCTAATCGGGTCAGCACGATCAGCCTGACAAGGTAGACATGCTCG
>CACSLK010027388.1:1904559-1926247 GCA_902706635.1 Striga hermonthica | reverse complement strand
CGACCAGGACGACGAGACGAAGAGATCGCCGTCGAGATTGCCGCCAGCCGCCGCCGGAAGGGAACAACTCCTGGAGCTTACTCGCGCGCGTGAAATGTCCGATTTCCGATCGGTCAACGCTGTTGACTTCGCCGTGACGTCAGCTTTCTGGATTGGTCAAGTTTGTTCGATTCCGAGAATATTTGATTTGCGGTCAACTGTTCGGGCCAGCCAGATCTACATAAATTTTAAGCAGTAAGTTTTCTTCATCAAACCTTTAGATCCGCTGCGCATAGGTTTATGTTGAATGTTTGTCCGTGATTTGTGCATATCGAGATCCTCATATGTCCCAACAGATCTTGCTGCCGCGGAGCTTCTCTTCACTGCGGCTCGCGGGCCTCTCCGCGATGACCCGCACACGATGGCAGATTTTTAAAAGAGGAAATTTTGTGATTGTCAAACACATTATGCTCTAAGCTAGGTTTAGACGTCTCTCTCGAAATTTTCATGATTTTTTTTCACTTCTCTTTCATAATTTCGAACGGAGAACAAGGATTACACTCGGATTTTGCTATTGTCTTTTGGATTCAATCTTGTTTATCGAATTATCATTCATCTTCCATTAATATTAAGTTTTCTATACATTTAATCCATGGATATGTTTGCTTTGATTATGGATGTTTGTGTTGATTATTCGATCATGAGTAGCGAAATCATTATGCTAGGGATATGATATTGATGTATTGAATTCGTTTGCGATTATCATATTCGTGATTGTTCAATTTGTACGAGTTGGTCTTTTTATTGGGTTTTTCAACTGTCGGGCTTGAATACTGCGAATTGTTGAAGGGTGACACTTCAATTCCCAATTGTTTTCAATTGAATTCGTTTTAATAGTGCTCGATAATGGTAATTCTATTTCATTAGTCGGCTAACCACTCTCTAATTTACTTATTGACTCTTAGAACCGAAAGGGGAGGAGTCGGTCGAAATAGACTCGTATGAACTAGCCTTGTTCGTAGCAGTATTGCCTAGGCGTTAAATGAATTGTTAATTTGTCATTCAAGTTTGTTCTATTGTTACGAAGAGTTATTGAGGATGAATACTTGAACGATAGATTATTCAAATCACTTAACCGAACAATCTCTTGCTTGATAATTGCATTTTCGAACCAAAACGTATATCCCCGACTCCCTAGCTCCTTAAATTCTGCTTGTTCTTCGTTATTAATCTGCTATTTTAATTTGCTTATTGAAATTTTAGTAGTTGATAATTAAAAACCAACCAATCATCTTTGATTTAGAATGTTTAGGTATTTTATTTCTTTTTGTGTGATTGAATAAATGTGCTGTAACACCCCGATCAGTTATAATATTAGAACGGTTTCACTTGCTCGACTATAAAGTGAAACCGATAGTTTTCTAGATTTTTTCGAGTTGTTTGATTTAAGACTAAGGCATGAATTAGGTGATTATATGTGAATTTTGTGCTCCTATATGTTAGATCATTTCATTATTATGTTCAAAATTATTTCCGTTCGAGCCGAACCGTCGGAATCGCTTGTCGAACCCTAGCCTCATGTTCGCTCGTGCCGATGTTCCGAGGTAGTGAACCTCGCGGCCGGGCATGAGGACCAAGCTCACCGAGCCTCCAAGACCTTGAATACTGAGACCAATCATGACAATGCACGCCCCAAGCCGCAAGGACAAGCCTCGCGCACGTAGCCCTCGCGCCGTGCATCCGCACCGCAACCGCATCCACACCCGTGCCCTAGTCACCCGAGCCTTTGAGCCATATTATTCCTAACACCCTATGTTCCTCTAAGTTGCTGGTCCCATGCAAGTTTAAGAGGTTGATTAGAGAATTATTTAAGCTAATTTTCAACCTAAGGTGCATTACCGAGGTCAAACCATCATTAACATTATTCTATTCCTAAGCTAACATGGGTTTATTTGTTTAATGACCTTGTAAGGACTTGTCCCCTCTTGTCCCTAGTGCAAGACTAGACCCTTTACAGCTCTTTTTCAGTATATGCACTCACCCATAATGCCCCACTTTCATGCTAAAACCGAGCTCATGCCCTGTGACCTTGGAAATGAGGCCTTCCACCTGTCTCCCACTTTGTTTTCCTTGCATAAGTCTTAATGCCCAAGACCCCATTATAAGGCCTCACTTCAGCCCTTTCAAGACCTCATTTTGATGCCCATCACTTGGTAAAAACTCGAGCAAAAGCCCCTTCAACAGCCATAAAACCGAGAGTGTTATAGCAATGCCGAGAATGAAGTCTTTTGAACCCGAGTGCTTGTGTTGAGTTGTTTTTGAGTTTTAGCCAATTCCACATCATACCAACAGTATATTAGCCTCATTTTCTCACTCCTCTCTAGCCCTAGAAGCTTTATAGCTCAAGAAGTCCCAAGGAATCAAGCAAAGGACGAGAGCTATAAGAAAGCAAAGCCGAGAGCACTTCAACCGAGCACACCCTTTTCCTTTGCGGTTTTTGAGATAACTTAAGAGGTTGGATGCTAATTCCTTTTTAGGACTTGTTATTTATGGTATGAGAATGAGAATGATGTGTTTTAATTCCCCATAGGTTCAGTTTTTGAGCGGTTTCGAGCATGCTTAATTTTTAAGTGCTTCTAGTTTTCTTGCATGTTCAATATGTTGTGTTTTCATGGGGTTTTGCCCATACTATGCACAAACCTGGTATTGTACAAATTATATGGCTATTTCTTGTGGAAAAGAGGAGTTCATAGGATCAAGAATCAAGTCAATTAGCCGAGTATAACTTGAGTTATTGATTTCTAAAATTAGGCATGCAAGTTGAACTTTACATGCACGAATTCAGCTGCCATTTCAAACGCGAATAACTCGAGTTCTGCTTATGATAAAATTATGAAATTTTATGGACATGTTTATATATTAGTTAATAGGCTTCCTACCAATTTTCATGATTTTATCTTAAGAATTGAGTGAGTTATGAATTTTACAAATAGATGGTGCAAGCAGTTTTTCTGTGAACCTGGCAGCATGTTATATTAAATGTATGACCTTTTTATCATATCTTAATGTGCTCAAACGTAACGATAATCTTCATAAAAGTTATAGGTCTATTTATGAGCTTTCTAATAAGGTAGGGTGCATGATGATATGAAGTCTATAGTGTGAATTAGGGTCTAAATACTGAGGTGCTGTTGTAACATAAATTAGTTTCTGACAGATTTCAAGAACCAAATATTTTATGTTTAAACTCATTGAGAGCATTGTTATTTGACAATGTGATAATAAGAAAAATTGTAGATATTTTAGTTAGCTTCTATGTGGTTTTTGAATCTCATTAAAAACATGTTTGTAGCTTCATTTATCCTACAATCACTGATGTCCTGTCAGCTGTATGATTTCAATTGTGGACTGCAACTCGGTTATGAATATTTGCTGAATTATCTCCTGCTAAATGACCTTATTTGATTTTGATGTCTTTATAAAGCATGTCTTAGGGTTACAATGAAACTGGAATCATGATTATATGACACGTGTGCTGCAAGTTATGTTGATTTTAAAATCGCTACGAGGGTTAGGTTTTGAAAACTCTTGTTTTATTTTCGGAAATAGAGTTTACCTTTAAGACGCGTTCTTATATAGCCTATATGAGCTGAGTTAGATCAAGTGAATGTTTCTTATATGTTTATATATCTTAAGGAGAGTCGAGCCTCCTACAGCTACTTCAGTTTCAAGCACTTGCAACAGACATTTTCAGTATACCAGGTGGGGGTCATGTACTGGGTTCCACATCATCAATAATTACTTTACCATGTTTAAGGTATTTTCGAGATAGTATGATCTCCCAGGTGAGAGGCCGAAGCAAGAGCCTTCCTATTCCATCTGGTACCCGATAAGGGCCGACCTAAGGGCCTTCGGTTTTATCCGGTGGTGTGCACACGAGCGACCGAAGTAAGGGCCGATAAGGGTCTTGGAGACCACAGATACAAGAACAAGTTTTCAGTTTCAGCTCTTATATATTTTAGTCATGATATGTTATTATCGATGCTGTCTTATTCAGTATTGGTCTTTGCGGAGCATAGTGGTTTGTTCACGCCCCCATTTTGTTTTTCAGGTGACAGAGTCGAGCGTGCCGGGTGAGCTGAGCAGATGTGGCGAATGTGGTCATGAGTACGAGGACATTTTTATACACGCATTTTATGTCCTTAATTCATGAACCAATTTTATCATGTATGCGTGTAATAAGTATGTTTCCCAGACTTATGCTTCCGCTTAATTAGAAAGTGCGAGACATCAGACTGCATGTATGGCTTCCATTATCTCCGTAGCGGATTGATTGGGTTGTTTGTTAATTTATGTCTGTATAAGTAGGATAAGCAAGTTTCATCTGTAGCATTCTGCAACAAGTTAGTATTTTCGAAAACCAGCTCGCACGATCTTTCGAAAAAAAAAAAAATTACTCTGATTTTTTTTCAAAGCTAGTTGAGGCGGGGTGTTACAACATTGGTATCAGAGCGCGGTTTGTGTCTCTGGATACGTTAAAATGTTTAGAAAAACATGACCATGCCACGCTCACTCCGCGCTGACTCCGTGGCAAGTCACCTAACCAAGTTTAAAGTTTTGCAAGTGCTCATTTCAGTTCAAGTATGGGGCCTAGATGACTATTCTCCTATAGATAGAGAATTCTAGAGAACTCTAGATAGAAATTAGAACAGCTAAGTCCAAGGACTCTAGACTAAGTCAGAACTCCAATGTGTGCCAGAACATAGAAGATTTAAGTATATCGGAACTCTAGCAAAGCTAGGTATTTTCAATTTTCATTAATTGTTTCATGTATAGTATGGTTATTTCTTAATTGGCTATACTGATCTATTCAATTGTTGTTATTCATCCAGAATGCCGCCTAACGTAGCTTCTCGCGCACCAGCTGAACAGGATCAGGCCACCGTAGTCAGTAAATTCCGCAGCTTTACCCCACCCCACTTCACTGGAAAGGATGGCCCACTAGCTGTGGGGGAGTAGATCCGCAAGATGGAGCAGATTTTCCATGTGATGGGTTTATCTGAGGAGCATAAGGTCGCTTGTGCCGAATTCCAGATCGACGGCGCAGTAGGGGACTGGTGGGATGACCACTGGCGTTGCTGTGCTGAAGACGAGCGAGAGGCTTTGACATGGACACATCTCAAGACACTTCTAGAGGACAAGTTCTACCCTCGCCATTACCGTCAGAAGATGGCTCGAGAGTTTTACGTCCTGTAGCAGGGGGACAGATCTGTTGAGGAGTACGAGCGTGAGTTCGCTCGTAAGAATGTATTTGCTCCACACCTTGTGAACACAAAGAAGAAGAAGGCAGTCCAGTTCCGTGATGGACTGAAGAAGAACATCCGACTTCTTGTGACCAGTCACGGCTACCTCGTTTATGCCGACACCGTTGAGCGAGCTCAGTAGATCGAGGCATGCCTTCAGCTTGATGCATCTACCCAGCCTGCCACCATTCAGCCTGCTCAGCTAGCGCCACCCCAGCAGGCGCCGAACCCAAACAACAGAAAGTGGAACGATCGCAACAACAAGAAGAACCGCCGTCAAAGGGGCCCAGCTCAGGCCCAACCAGCTCGCCAGGACTTCCCCGTCTGTGCCACCTGCGGATGCCACCACCCTGGGGAGTGTCTAGCCGGGCAGAACCGATGCTACCATTGCCATCGACCTGGCCACATGATTGCCGATTGCCCAGACCACCCACAGCCTCAGCAGGGCCAGAGACAGCCAGCCCAGAGACCCCCAGGCCAGCAGCAGCAGCAGCGAGGAGCACCCGCTCGAATCTACGCACTTGATTAGGATCAGGCCATTGAGCAGCCAGGTACATTGTCTGGCATGTTGTCTTTACTCAATACTCTAGTCTTCGCTTTGTTCGATACCGGGGCGACGCATTCGTTCGTGTCGACCAAGTGTTTATCAGCCTTAGGGGACCAGGGAGTGAGTACTGTCGAACCTCTCGAGATCAGCCTAGCATCGGGAAGGAATATAGTTACGAGTTCCCTGGCCAAGAACCTTAGCCTCGATATCGGAGGCAGAACCCTAGACATAGACGCTTTTGTGATCGATATGAATGATTTTGACCTGATTCTCGGCATGGATTGGCTGACGAAGTACCGTGCAGACATCAGTTGTTGTGACAGGGAGGTGACATTGCACTTATCTGATAGAGACCGTATTGCATTTTTCGAGATGAAGGCCCAAACTCTACCGCGTGTTATTTCCATGGCGAAAGCGACAAAGTACTTGCAGAAAAAAGACTGTCAGAGTTTTCTTATCAACATCATTGGGGAGACTTCGGAGAAGCTGACACCCGGAGATATACCCATTGTTTGTGAGTTTGTTGACTTTTTTCTAGAATAGCTTCCGGGAGGACCACCAAACCGCCAGGTGGAGTTCACAATCGACTTAGTCCCTGGAGCGGGACTAGTCTCGAAAGCGCCGTATCGCATGGCGCCGAAGGAGCTTTAGGAGTTGAAGTCTCAGATTCAGGGATGGGTCTATGCATATGTGCATCGACTACTAGGAATTGAACCGGTTGACGGTGAAGAACAAGTATCCGCTTCCCAAGATAGAGGACTTATTAGATCAACTGAGGGGAGCCAGCGTATTTTCCAAGATAGATCTGCGTTCTGGTTACCATCAGCTAAAGATCAGGGAGGCCGACGTGGCCAAAACAGCTTTCAGAACGAGATACGGTCATTATGAGTTCGTAGTGACGCCGTTTGGTTTGAGCAATGCGCCTGCGGTATTCATGGATCTCATGAACCGTGTCTTCCATCCATTCTTAGACCGATTTGTTATCATGTTCATTGATGACATTTTGGTCTATTCTCGTAGCCCAGAGCAGCATGAAGAGCACTTGAGGACCGTTTTAGAGACTCTTCGACGCGAGAAATTGTACGCCAAGTTCTCAAAGTGCGAATTTTGGCTAGATAGAGTGGCTTTTCTAGGCCACACCATCACATCTAAAGGGATTGAAGTGGACACAGGGAAGATTGCAGCAGTTCGGAACTGGTCAACACCGAGAAATGCCACCGAGGTTCGGAGCTTCCTCGGACTAGCTGGTTATTATAGACGATTCATCGAGGGGTTTTCGAAGATTGCCCTACCCTTGTCCCGTTTGACGAGAAAATCGATGAAGTTTGAGTGGGATAGTCGTTGTGAGTCGAGCTTCCAGGAGCTCAAAGCGAGGCTTACGACAACACTCGTGTTGACTATTCCGGACCCCACACAGGGTTTCACTATCTATAGTGATGCCTCGAAGCAGAGTCTAGGCTGTGTTTTGATGCAAGACGGCAGGGTTGTGGCTTATGCTTCCCGTCAGCTAAAGCCGCACGAGGTGAACTACCCGACTCACGACCTTGAGTTGGCAGCTGTGGTTCACGCTCTGAAGATTTGGAGACACTATTTGTACGGAGGACATTGCGAGATTTACACAGACCACAAGAGCCTACAGTATATCTTCACGCAGAAGGAGCTCAACATGTGCCAACGGTGATGGTTGAAGCTAGTGAAGGATTATGATTGTACCATTAACTATCATCCAGGAAAGGCGAACGTAGTTGCCGATGCCCTCAGCCGGAAGGGAAAGGGCGAACTAACTTGTATGATCACTCAGCAGCGTCAGTTGATTCATGAGTTCGCTCGGATGCAGCTAGAAGTGGTCGAATCACCTCCTAAGTCGCCAGTTGTGGGAGGTATTCGAGCAATGAGAATGTGGCCCACGCTACGAGATAGGATCCGGAGGGATGAAGCCTTCGACGAGTTCATTTGCTCGATGGGGGCAAAGATTCATGCCAGAGGAGTAGAGGGCTTTTACCGAGGCACAGATGGTGCCTTAGAGTACAAGAGAAGGATCGTTGTGCCAAACGTCGAGGCCCTGAAGAAAGAAATCTTGACTGAGGCGCATAGTGCACCATACTTGGCACACCCCGGTAGCACCAAGATGTATCACGACTTGAAAGGGTCGTTTTGGTGGAAGGGAATGAAGCGAGATGTCGCCGAGTTTGTCGAGAAGTTCTTGATTTGCCAGCTGGTGAAAGCGGAGCGCAAGGTCCCACCAGGTCTTTTGCAGCCTTTAAAGATCCCACAGTAGAAGTAGGAGAAGCTGACCATGGACTTTGTCACGGGATTACTGATGTCGGCCAAGCGCCAAGATGCGGTATGGGTAGTAGTGGATCGGCTGACGAAGTCGGCCCACTTTATGCCTGTCAAGATGGACATGTCCATGGAGTAACTAGCCGAGACGTATCTCCAGGGAATTGTTCGACTTCACGGCGTTCCTGCCGAGATTATATCAAATAGAGATCCCCGATTTACTTGCCATTTTTGGGAGAGTCTTAATGATTCTATGGGGACGAAGTTGAAGTTTAGCTCCGCTTATCATCCACGGAACGACGATCAGTCGGAACAAACCATTCAGACGCTTGAGGACATGCTTCGAGCTTGTGTTCTAGAGCGTAGTGGTTCGTGGAAGGAGTTGTTACCCACTGTGGAGTTTGCCTACAACAACAGCTATCACTCGTTGATCAAGATGGCACCGTTTGAAGCCTTATACGGTCGCAAGTTATTGGGATGAAGTTGGCAAGAAACAGGTTCTCAGTCCCAAGTTGATCGAAGACACGGTGCAGAAGGTAGCCGAGATTCGAGCGAAGCTGAGAGAGGCACAAAGCTGACAGAAGGCCTACGCTAACAAGCGTAGAAGGGAGCTTGAGTTAGAAGAGGGAGACAAAGTGTTTCTGAAGGTCACGCCGATGAAAGGCATTGTACGCTTTGGGAAGAGGGGGAAGATGCAACCCCGATTCATAAGGCCGTTTGATATTCTCGAACGAGTTGGCATAACAGCCTATCGTCTGGCGTTACCCCCTGAGCTCTCGGGTGTACACAACGTCTTCCATGTGTCGATTTTGAGAAAGTATGTTTATGATCCGAGCCACGTGGTGAACTTTGGCGAGTTAGAGGTCGGGCAGAACCTGACATATGATGAGCAGCCAGTAGTTGTTCTAGACCGGAAGGTCCGTCAGCTGAGGAATAGAGATATAGAGCTCGTCAAATTTTGCTGGAGTCGCCACAACGAGTCGGAAGCCACTTGGGAGAGAGAGGCCGAGATTAGAGCTCGATATCCAGATTTCGAGTTTTGAGATTTTCAGATGTATATATATGACTTTTATTTTAGTACTTTTGTATTTAGCTTTGTAGTAGGAGTTCTGGCCTAGCACTTTAGTTTTGTATTTCCGAGGACGGAAATATTTTAAGGAGGATAGGTTGTAACGTCCCGATCAGTTATAATATTAGAACGGTTTCACCTGCTCGACTATAAAGTGAAACCGATAGTTTTCTAGATTTTTTCGAGTTGTTTGATTTAAAACTAAGGCATGAATTAAGTGATTATATGTGAATCATGTGGTCCTATATGTTAGATCATTTCATTATTATGTTCGAAATTATTTCCGTTTGAGCCGAACCGTTGGAATCGCTTGTCGAACCCTAGCCTCATGTTCGCTCGTGCCAATGTTCCGAGGTAGTGAACCTCGCGGCCAGACATGAGGACCAAGCTCACCGAGCCTCCAAGACCTCGAAAACTGAGACGAAGAATGACAATGCACGCCCCAAGCCGCAAGGACAAGCCTCGCGCACGTAGCCCTCGCGTCGTGCATCCGCGTCGTAACTGCATCCGCACCCGTGCGCTAGTCACCCGAGCCCTTGAGCCATATTATTCCTAACACCCTATGTTCCTCTAAGTTGCTGGTCCCATTCAAGTTTAAGTGGTTGATTAGAGAATCATTTAAGCTAATTTTCAACCTAAGGTGCATTACCAAGGTCAAACCATCATTGACATTATTCTATTCCTAAGCTAACATGAGTTTATTTGTTTAATGACCTTGTAAGGTCTTGTCCCGTCTTGTCCCTAGTGCAAGACCAGACCCTTTTCAGCTCTTGTTCAACACATGCACTCACCCATAATGCCCCACTTTCATGCTAAAACCGAGCTCATGCCTTGTGACCTTGGAAATGAGCCTTGTCTCCCACTTTGTTTTCCTTGCATAAGTCTTAACGCCCAAGACCCAATTATAAGGCCTCACTTCAGCCCTTTCAAGACCTCATTTTGATGTCCATCATTTGGTAAAAACTCGAGCAAAAAGCCCTTCAACAACCATAAAACTGAGAGTGTTATAGCAATGCAGAGAAGGAAGTCCCTTGAACCCGAGTGCTTGTGTTTAGTTGTTTTTGAGTTTTAGCCAATTCCACCGCATACCAATAGCATATTAGCCTCATTTCCTCACTCCTCTCTCGCCCTAGAAGATTTAGAGCTCAAGAAGTCCCAAGGAATCAAGCAAAGGACGAGAGCTATAAAGAAGCAAAGCCGAGAGCACGTCAACCGAGCACACCCTTTTCCTTTGCGGTTTTTGAGATAATTTAAGAGGTTGGATGCTAATTCTTTTTTAGGACTTGTTATTTATGGTATGAGGATGAGAATAATGTGATTTAATTCCCCATAGGTTCAGTTTTTGAGTGGTTTCGAGCATGCTTAATTTTTAAGTGCTTCCAGTTTTCTTGCATGTTCAATATGTTGTGTTTTCATGGGGTTTTGCCCATACTATGCACAAACCTGGTATTGTACAAATTATATGGCTGTTTCGTGTAGAAAATATAAGTTCATAGGATCAAGAATCAAGTCAATTAGCCTAGTACAACTCGAGTTATTGATTTTTAAAATTAGGCATGCAAGTTGAACTTTGAATGCACGAATCCAGCTGCGACTTCAAACGCGAATAACACAAGTTATACTTAGGATAAAATTATGAAATTTTGTGGACATGTTTATATATGAGTTAAGAGGCTGCTTACCAATTTTCATGATTTTATCTTAAGAATTGAGTGAGTTATGAATTTTACAAATAGATTGTGCAAACAGTTTTTCTGTGAACCCGACAGCATGTTATATTAAATGTATGACCTTTTTATCATGTCCTAAGGTCTATTTCTTATCTTTCTAATAAGGTAGGGTGCATGCTGATATGAGGTTTATAGTGTGAATTAAAGTCTAAATACTGAGGTGCTGTTGTAACATAAATTTGTTTCTGACAGATTTCAAGAACCAAATATTTTATGTTTAAACTCATTGAGAGCATTGTTATTTGACAATGTGATCATAAGAAAAGTTGTAGATATTTGAGTTAGCTTCTATGTGGTTTTTGAATCTCATTAAAAGCATGTTTGTAGCTTCATTTATCCTACAATCACTGAAGTCCTGTCAGCTGTATGATTTCAATTGTTGACTGCAACTCGGTTATGAATATTTGCTGAATTATCTCCTGCTAAATGGCCTTATTTGTTTTTGATGTCTTCATAAGAATTGTAGATGCATGTCTTAGAGTTAAAATACAACTGGAATCATGATTATATGACACGTGTGCTGCAAGTTATGTTGATTTTAAAATCGCTACGAGTGTTAGGTTTTGAAAACTCTTGTTTTATTTTCGAAAATAGAGTTTACTTTTAAAACGCGTGCTTATATAGCCTATATGAGTTGAGTTAGATCAAGTGAATGTTTCTTATATGTTTATATAGCTTAAGGAGAGTCGAGCCTCCGACAGCTACTTCAGTTTCAAGCACTTGTAACAGACATTTTCAGTATACCAGGTGGGGATCATGTACTGGGTTCCACATCATCAATAATTACTTTACCATGTCTAAGGTATGTTCGAGATAGTATGATCTCCCAGGTGAGAGGCCGAAGCAAGGGCCTTCCTATTCCATCTGGTACCCAATAAGGGCCGACCTAAGGGCCTTCAGTTTTATCGGGTGGTGTGCACACGAGCGGTCGAAGTAAGGGCCGATAAGGGTCTTGGAGACCACAGATACAAGAACAAGTTTTCAGTTTCAGCTCTTATATATTTTAGTCATGATATGTTATTATCGATGCTGTCTTATTCAGTACTGGTCTTTGTGGAGCATAGTGGTTTGCTCACGCCCCCATTGTGTTTTTCAGGTGACAGAGTCGAGCGTGCCGGGTGAGCTGAGCAGATGTGGCGAATGTGGTCATGAGTACGAGGACATTCTTATACACGCATTTTATGTCCTTAATTCATGATCCAATTTTATCATGTATGCGTGTAATAAGTATGTTTCCCAGACTTATGCTTCCGCTTAATTAGAAAGTGCGAGACATCAGACTGCATGTATGGCTTCCATTATCTCCGTAGCGGATTGATTGGGTTACATGTTAATTTATGTATGTATAAGTAGGATAATCAAATTTCATCTGTAGCATTCTGCAACAAGTTAGTATTTTCGATAACCAGCTCGCACGATCTTTCGAAAATAAAAGAAAAAAAATTTACTATGATTTTCTTTTCAAAGCTAGTTGAGGCGGGGTGTTACACGCGCATTATATTCCGGCTAACCTTCCTCGTGAGACACGACCCGGTATTCGAATCTTTCGATTCTACTCCGAAAAAATATTTACAACAATAGGATAATAATCATATAAACATGCAACCTTAATTGTCTCACTGCTTACTGATAACATCCCGACTTCAAACCTCCAGGTAAATTCGGACTAGTGACTCTTATTTCAAGCCTCCATAATTTACTCGGTTGATTAGCTATTATACGCCGTTAACCTATGTTCATGAACGTCGGTATGGTTACTTACTAGTGCATTCGACATTAACCGATCCCGCTAATAAATAACTCTACTAGTGCCATTGGCATTACCCAGTCCCGCTAGTAGGAAACTTAACTTATAATTACCCGACCTAGTGACTCTTATTTCAAGCCGCCATGGTAAAAGTTCACATCACACATTCGGCCCACCGACCCATAATCACATGCATATAAGAACTATACTACCACATGTTTATACAAAATAAATCATAGTATTGAACCCCCACCTGATAACTAATGAAGAGAGAAAAAAGTGTAGATAAAAAGTAGCTGATGTCACTTGGAACAGCTCTCGAGATTCGACTCCTCGAAATATACATTTTAAATATTTTTTTATCTTATTAATAAGGATGGTCAGGAAAACAAGCAAAAACGGGCAACAAGTAAGGGCAATTAAACATATAAGGCAGAAAACATAGAGCAGGCAATTAAGGCAATTAAGGCAACTAAAACAGATAAATCTTCTACTGAAACTTCTCGACTTATCTACACTCGTCCATAGTTCTTTTGAAATTTCTAATTAAGCTCGGAAAATCTAAACCAAGGCTTTAAGAGGTTGAAATTTAAACACCTAAACAACTCTCTTTCAGCATATAAACGGCAGTACAAAATGCACTTAAAAGTCTCAGTAAAAACGCACAAATAAGGCCAAAAATCAATACACATGTATTCCTTTTGTAAAAAAAATTAAGCCACTTTGAGCATGCATTTAAGCTGAGATTTAACCACAAAAAATCAGCATGATGACAACATAATTTGGCACCAAATACTTGCAGCAAACATGGAAAACATGGCAAAAATAGTCATATAAACAACAAGGAAAAGAAATATAAATCTCTCTTAAACTTAAGCAAACTTTTAACTCACTTTGCAGCACTTAATAAATCTCCCTTAAACTCACACTTCCAGCCATTGCATTACAACAAAAACTGAGGCTCGAAACAAAAAACAAAGCAAGGCAATACAACAATTCATCTGTCTCTCTCTTCTCTACAACTAAGGCATGCTTTGATACTTTTAAACAGAGGCTTAACCTTTGATAACTGAGCATAATAGAAGCATTAAAATCCATGACACATGGCTCAACATACTTGAACATATAAAGAAAATGAACAATTCTCTGTTATGCTATAACTTCACAGAACCTCAACATGCCATCAATGTTGTGAGTATTTTTATCGGAGTAGAATTGAAAGATTCGTTCCCCGGGTCGTATCACAAGGAAGGTTAGCCTGATTTAATTGTACAATTATACGATAACGAAAAAGAGAAAACAAATTCCTAAACACTCTAATTCAATAGTTTGGGGTTTTCAATTATCAGCTAATGACTTTAAACTAAATGAAATGCAATTGCAATAGAAAATGAATTCACTCAATGATAAAAGAACCAGGGAATCGGGGATAATCGCTTTCGGTCCTAACACAATTACCGGGCAATCAATTTCTCGGTTAAAGGACATGAATCGTTTTTTTGTCCAGAGGTTCACTCTCAATAACCTTCGTAATAAGAAAGTGAATATAAACGATCAACTATCAATTCAAACAACACATAGACAATACATTGACGAACAAGTCTATTTTGAACGAGCCTAAATCGACCAACGTCTCCCCTCTCGGTTTTAAACGTTGATTAACTGGGTTAGAATGGTGATCAATCAACTAACCCTATAATTCACACAACTCCTATAGATATGAACAATCACAAGCATGCAATCATAAATGAACTAAAACAATCATCCCTTATCCCTAGTGAATAGATTTAGCTACTCATTACGAATTTAACACCACAAATGACATCAACCCAAGCCAACATCATCAATAAACAAATTGAGAAAAAGAACTTACGATTAATGTAAAAATCCCAATGTCAAATCCACGTGCATCCAAATCCAAAGCAAGAAAGGGAGTTTTTCAATCTCCAAATCAAATCAAAAGTGAAAAACTAATGAAAGGAATGCATTTGCTAGAGAGAAAAAACATAAAAACAAAGTCTGGAATGGAATGGAATGCCCTAGGTCCTAAAACAGATAAAAAATCCCGCATCTCGATTTTGCATCGCCAGGTCGCGAGTCGCGACTTCTTTACTTTCTCGGGTCGCGAGTTGCGCATCGCCAAGTTCTTCAAAATCCAGGGGATCGTGACATCATCTCGTGAGTCGCGGGTCGCGACTCCAGCTCGCGAACTGCTCCTTCAGTCTCTGTTAATCTCGCGGGTCATGACAATCTCGCGAGTTGCGAAAATTTCTGGGCTCTGTTTTTCAGTCCTTCTTTCAGTCTTATTCGTCGTCTTCTGGGCTCAGCAACGGGGATTCTCAATATCACGGTCGCGGCTCAAGCAGTCCCAACCTCGACCGGAACAACCTACCTCATGTAAACAAAAACAAGGAAAGCACGAAACAAAACACAACAGAAAGACGCACAAATAGAAACTAAAGAGAAAAACAAAAAACCAAAGAAATGGACCAAATATGCTACAAAAATCCTACAAGTGGGGAAAAACAAAAAGAAAATAAACTCGAAATAAAGACACAAAAATGGGAAAAACAACTCCCGCACACTAAAATATTTGTTCATCCCGAACAAAAAGAAAATAAAAGAAAAGAAATAAATGAGCAAGGACAACGGTACAAGAAAGACTAATCTATAACCAATGTTACCAATCCATCGAGCTGAGAAGAATTCCAATTATCACAAGAACACACCTCAACTATCAACTCGGCTATTTTGAAGACAGAGACTCTCAAGTACAAAAGTATATATGCACGTAAACGTGATAAACGAATAATCCCCGACCAGTTTGGATTACACGTAAAGTGATAAACAAATCAGGATATCGAGCCCATCTACAAATTGTCATTGCATCCTGGTAATTATGTATTATATTTCTTGGACCTCCAGTGAATGAAGAAGGGACAATAATACGTTTTCCTCGGGAGCTAGGATTAGTATCACCATGCAACACAGCATCCGTCAAACCCTTATATATCTCACAACGAAGCATTTTCTGATTAAAGCGAGTATATCGCAATCTTAATGATTCCACCATTGTATAAGCGTCAACTACAAACTGTTGAAATAGCCTTCGAGCAGAAAGAATTGTCTGTGGCTCACAATCCCTATCATGCATACGGTATGCAAAATACTCCCTGCAACTCACGTGTTTTCTACCATTTTCAGTCTCTGCCTTAATAGCAGAAAAAGGAATGTTTCCCTATAGCCATCCTCTCCGTAAGGCAATAACAGTGGATATTATAATGCCATGTACGAAGCATTTGGTTCGTTTATCCGTTGCAGACGGTCACTCTTCGATTCAACTAAAATGTCCCTTTTACCTAGAGACTGATCGAAATCACCAACAATTAAAGCAGCAACTTCAGTGCTTGAGGGTAGATTATATCATCCGACATCATTGTATCTCTTTCTTATACCCCAAGTACGCATACATTTTTATTAATTTCCCATTACACAAGTTCAAAAAAATTAATCCTATTAAATATTTCTTAGGTCATAATTACGAGTAAAAGAATAAGAAAGTAGAAATATGGTAAGGTATTTATGTTTTTATTCTCTCTCCCTCTCCTCCCACTTTCTTCTATTCTCCATTTTTCCTTTCTAAATTCAGATCTAGAACTCTATTAGCGATAAAGAACCAAAATATCATTCCCAAATTCATCACCATTCTCCAAATCTGCTTGTGATAGCAATCAAGGACGATGCCGACAATGCCCACTTTGTGTACTTAACCGCCATCTGTGGCTCGGCCGTTGCGGTCCCTGGTCTTCCATAAATGGAGACCGATCGACAAGAGGCGGGGTAAAAATGAAGGTTGGAAAAAGGTGACAGATTGCGTTTATGGTTATTTCGATGGCCCATATTCTAATTTTTATGTTATTTTCCGTGCTAATTTACGTGTGTTATTTATTGAAAAATGATTAAAGTAGTTTTTTGAGTGTCAATTTGATGTTTATCTATAATTTCTTGAAGTTGGGGCGTGAATAATTAATATGATTTGATATTCTCATATTAGAGAGAGAAAATAGAAGAGAGAAAAAGAGGCGATCGAATATGAAAGAGAAAGAAAAATGAACATAGTGTTATTAGGGTTTCAAGAGTTAATATATATAGTACAGGACTTCCAATTAAAGTTACTAATACAAGTTAACACTTTTAACTACAAAAATACAAATGACACTTTGTATTACAAAAGACCACTTTAGCCTTATATCTTGTTACCCCTCCCCTCTCCCCCCCCCTCCCCCGTGCAAGAGGAGCATGTATGTTGGGCATGCTAATCTTGGAGATGAGGTGGTGGAAAGTAGGGCCAGGAAGGGGCTTTGTGAGGAAATCTGCCAGTTGCTCTTTTGTGGAAATGAGTTGCAGTTATGAGGCCTTTAGCTATTTTTTCTCTTATCAAATGACAATCTAGCTCTATATGCTTTGTCCTTTCATGGAAAATTGGGTTTGAGCCATGGCTAATGCACTTTTGTTATCTGTGAACAGAGAAACAAGAGAGGATAAGTGTATTCCCAGTTCATCACATGAAGAAGCTAACCATTGGATTTCACAACTGGTGAAGGCAAGAGATCTGTATTCTGCCTCAGCAGAACTTTTGCTCACAGTTGGTTGCTTTTAAGATTTCCATGAAATCAGTGATTTGCCAAGAAAAATTAGATAACCAGGCACACTTCTTCTTTTATCAATACAAGATGCCCAATCATTATCAGAAAAAGCAGTGAAAGACAACTCAGAATAATTATGGAACATAAGGCCCTTACCAATGGTGTTCTTCACATACCTGAGCACCATGTGAGCTGATTGTATGTGCTGCTGTGTTGGCTTAGACATAAATTGACTTAACGTTTAAACAGAAAATACAGTATCAGGTCTACTAATGGTTAAGTAAAGAAGCATGCAAACTAATCTCCTATACTAAGATGGATCAGACAGTAAATCAGAAGTAGAGCATGAATTACTGAGTTTAAGAGTGGATTCCATTGTAGTTAAGGTTGGTTGACAAGCCATCATACCTGTATCATTAAGGACATCTAGGGCATATTTTCTTTGACACATATGAATCCCCTTGTTTGAATGAGCAAATTCTAACCCAAGTATATATTTAAGTTTCCCTAGATCCTTAATGGTAAAACAAGTATCCAAATGAGATTTAATAGCAATGATATGATCCATGTTATTCCGTGTAACAATTATATCATCTGCATAGACTAAAAAGATAGTAATAGAACCAGAATCATTCATGAAAAAGAGAGAACAGTCAGCAATAGACTGTTTAAATCCATAAAGAACAAGACAATTATTAAGCTTTTGAAACCATTGCCTCGAGGCTTGTTTAAGGCCATAGAGGCTTTTGTTCAATTTGCAGACCAATTTGCTATCAGATAAAGAATAACCAGGTGGGGGGTTGCATATATACCTCTTCATGTAAATCACCATGCAAAAAAGCATTGTTAACATCTAACTAATGGATATGCCAATGCTTTAATGATGCTAATGCAACTAAGAATCTGACAGTAGTGAGTTTGGCAATAGGTGAATAAGTGTCAAAGTAATCTATATCTTCTTTTTGGGTATAGCCCTTTGCAACTAATCTTGCTTTATATCTCTTAATTGTACCATCAGATTTATATTTGATTTTGTTAACCGATTTACAACCAATGCAATGTTTTTCTTTTGGAAGTTCAGTGACATGCCATGTATGAGTTTGTTCTAATGCACTGATTTCTTTATGCATGGCTTCTTGCCAAAGAGGGTTTGATGCAGCCTGCTTGTATGTTTTTGGTTCTGATGCAGATGATATAGATGTAGTAAATCAGGTGTGTGCATCAGACAAGTGTGATGTGGACAAGAAATCAGAGATAAGATATTTAGATGTCCCAGATTTGTTTGAGTATGTATGGATTGAGTTTGAAGAAGAAGGATGTAATAAATGTTGGTAAATATCCAGATAAGCAGGGACCTTGGAAATTCTGTTTGATCTTCTTCTCTGTGGTGATATGGGTGTAGTAGTTTGAATGGGAGATGTGGGAGGGGATGTGTGAATAGCTGTGTTGGGATTGGTGGGGATATTATATTTAAGGGATTTATCAGTAGTAGATTGGTTTGGATAAGTTGATGTAGGTACTGATGGAGTATCATACAATGGGGTCTGAGAAGTAGGAAAAAGAGGCATATCTGACTGAGAAAGAGGCATATCTGACTGAGAAAGGGTGTCAGTTTTGTAGGGAAACACATTCTCATAGAAGATAACATTTCAGGAGACTAATATTTTTTTGGTATCCAAGTTGTAAAGGGTATATCCTTTACAACCTAGTGGATAACCAAGTAGAATGCACTTAGATGCTCTTGAATCAAACTTATGCCTGTGAGATTGTAATTTTGATGCATAACAGAGACACCCTGTAACTCTTAAATGATCATAAGTGGGAGGTTTATTGAAGAGCCTTTCAAATGGGGATTTGTTTTGTAAAACAGAAGAGGGTATCCTGTTTATGATATGAACAACACTAAGAATGCAATCAGTCCAGAAATGTAGGGGCAAATGAGTATGAGAAAGCAGTGCTCTAGCTACTTGAAGAATATGCTGGTGTTTTTTTTTCAACCCTAGCATTTTTCTGAGGTGTTTCAACACATGATTTTTGATGCAGAATGCCATGTTGGTTGTAAAAGTCTTTGAGAAAAAATTCAGGACCATTGCCTGTTAAGATACTCTTTATTTTCTTAACAAATTGTGTCAGAACCATGTTGTAAAAGTGAGAAAGATGAGTTTTGGTGTCTGACATTTGAATAAGGGGATAAACCCAAGTGACTCTGCTAAAATCATCTACAATAGAGAAAAAGTATTTGTAACCAAGATGAGATGTGGCAGAGAATAGAACCATGAGATTACAATGAATGAGTTGAAATGCATAATCAGAAGTAGAAATGCTGTTTGTAAATGGTAATCTTTTCTTTCTTGAAAAGTGACAGACATCACATGGGATAGTATGCTTGCATGGAGAAGTTATTACATCCAATGTATTCAATTTAGAAAATGAAAGATGTCAAAGTCTGTGATGCCACAACATAGTATCATCAAGAACTTTTACAGGTAAAGAAGAAGACACATTCTCAGCAACAAGTGTATGTATGGAATTGTGTACATTGGGTGGAAAATCAATAGAATTATTAATCAATGCAGAGGAGTTGTCAAGTTTCAGATGGTAAAGTCCATCCTTAAGGTCAGCAAAACCAATCATTTTGTGATTTGTCAGGTCCTGTATTATACAAGAGGATGACAAAAATTTGACCACACAGTTATTGGATGCAACTAACTTAGATACAGAAATCAAGTTGAATGTAAATGATGGAACATATAAGGCATCGTGCAAAACCAGGGAATAAGATAGAGTGACAGTGCCAACATTAACAACATTAGTATGATTTCCATTTGGTAAGTTAACATTGATATTAGCAGGCAAAACATCATATGTGTATAGGTCAGGAGAGCATATCATGTGATCAGTGGCTCATGCATGTGTTTTTAGACAAAGACCTAGTTTCCGTACAAGAGAAAGAGGTAGATATACATGAGCTATCAACATAAGCAATTGCAACCACAGGAGAAGTGGAGACATTATGTTTCAACTCCTGAGATTTCTTAAATGCTATAACTCATTAAACAAACTGTTAGTCAATGAATTATCATCAATTAGATTATCAAATTGCATAGGGGAATCTGATAGAACAATATGAGCAGAAGGTGTAATGGATCTCTGTGATTTAGAGTGGTTCCAGTTCAGAGCTGGTCCTGAACAATAGGAGGCCCTGGGCGAAATATAAAAATAATACACCTTTTTTTTAATATATATATATATATATATAATAATATAAACAATGATCTAATTACTATAACTTTTTTAGATTTTGTTTTTATTAAAATTTGTAATGAGAAGGTTATATGTGCAAACTAATCAAATTGGTGGCAAGCGCTCGAATCGAGTTCGAGCATATCTCAACCCAAACTCAATACGTGCATGAACTTGTATTTATAAGCTTAACTAATTTATCTGAATACCCTTAACTCTATTTGAGTCTATAAATAATATAAATACTTTTAACTCAAACTAAATCATGCAAAATTTTTATTTCAATAGAAGTTTTGTATTGAAAAATAAAGTTTGACTCAAGCTTATATAGTGAATTTGTAATTTTATTCAGTCTGAGTTGAGCCTTAAATATTTGGGGCGTCTAACATGATCTCGAGCATCAGTAAAAAATATGAACCCCGATTTCATAAAGCTACTACTCGAACTCGTTCGACTCTTTCCCATGCCTAAAGACATGCAAAGTTATCACACTAATTTAATAACATGGTAAAAGAGTGATTTTAGGTTGAATCTTAGCTCTTCATATGTAATTTCTTTAAGTAACGTTCTAAGTAATCCACTAATTCTTATAACTTTATGGGTAGAAATTGAACTCTCATATCCACCTTAATGTGTTCTAAGTATATTAAAACTTACAGCCATGTTATATTTTATCACGTAATGATCTATTTTTATTTAATTGGGGGTTTTTGATAATTACAATGATAAGTGATCATTGTTACAAATACTTTAATTTTCTAACAATCATCCTATATAATAAAGTAGTTTTGATATGCAGTAAGGAAAAAAGTGGGTTAGATGACAAAAAAGAAATATTGAGTTCTTTAATACATTTTTTTAAGAATTTTATCTTATAATTTAATAAGTTATAATGCTGTAGTTGTAAGAAAAAAAGTTTTCTTACGGGATGTGAAATGTGGAAATTTGGACTTTGATAACGAGAATTGGGCCCAATAATATTGTACCATTAAACTATTGACTGGTCCCCTTTTTTGAGAATTAAAAGTTGGGGAAATTTTTACACATACTTACCGTTTTTTAGTTATTTGCAAGATTATCATTGAAAGAAATATTTGTGTGTTTACCTAATAGATAAAAAGATATTATATTAATGCCTAAATAA
>CACSLK010027388.1:1840726-1862368 GCA_902706635.1 Striga hermonthica | reverse complement strand
ATCGGCGGAGCGCCACCGCAAGCCCCCAGCTATTCTCCACCACCCGCCACACGTCGCCCCGTCGGAGATTCCGCAGCGCACAGCGTTTAGCCACCACCCGTCGCCTCTGATCGGCCCCTCACACCAGCACAACACTCAACGACGCCTATAGCCACCACCCTGTCCCGCCGCCAACATCCCTCGCTCGCCTTGACGTCGCAATAACAGTCTCTGCCCGTCACTGTGATGATGTGTCGGCGACGTCTCCGCCTTTCCACAGCCACATCCACCGTACCGATGTCGTTATTCGGATGGCGCCGTCATCGGCGCCGGAAAACTGTCATCAGCCTCCAAAATATGATAGCAAGAGTAGGGGAAGAAAGGATGGACGGGCTGACAGAGTCGCCGGATGGAGGCGGCAACAGGCCGGTCGACGGCGGCGACATGACGGACGAAGCTTGACGCGGTGGTGTGAGCTGCCGGCTGGCGGTGGTTGCGTGTGACTGTGTGTGTGTGTGTGTTTTTTTCGTTTTTTTATATATATTTGCATATTTCATTTTTATGTTCTTGTTTGTTTTTGAGAATTAGATAAATTTCAAGGTCCTGATTGCAATTTTAGAAAATTGGGTGTTTTTCAATTTAGACCATGTCAAATATGTAATTAATAAAAATTATATAAAAAATAGTTATCTCTTATATATATTTTTTAATACATATGTTTATTAGGCATTTTTAATAAAAAAAGAAATGATATAAATATTTAATAAACATGTTAGCATGTTTGAATACTTGGGGGTTAATTTTGAGTGTGAGATTATGTATAGGGGCTTCATTGTAAATTTAATAATTTATTGATATTTCAATTTAACCCACATGTCAAATTTGTAATTTCCAAAAAACATATAAAAAATATGCTATTTTATATATCTCTTAAATACTTGAAATAATAAAATAATATTAAAAAATAAAAAAATATTAAAATATTATTGGTCATATTGCACATTATTGACTGACGTGTTGCACTTTCGTGCCAATAAAATTGCACTTTAGCATAACAAATGCACTATATTGTTAATTAAATTAATATTATAAAATATTAAAAAAAACATTATAAATACTAAATGTATTTTATTATGCAAATAATTTGATAAATGTACAATATTTATTATTAAAATACCAAAATAATTATTACTTTTTACAATTGAAACGCACTTTAGTGTTCGATTTCAATTTGATTGAGACGAATGTTCGATCATTTCACACTTTACAGTAGCGGCCAAAAATTCGTGCACATTAATGATTGTAACGTTGCACTATTCTGTGATATTGCACTTTAGCGTATGTAAAGTTGCACTTTTGTGTATGTGATTTTTAAGTTTTGATTATTTTCGTTAGATGTCAACTTTATTTTTTTAAAACAACTAAACCAACTGAGCTAAACTTGGGATGCCATAAAGTTTTTTTAATAGTTGTTGTTAGTCGTATACTCGTATTGCACATTACTGAACGCCGAATTGCACATTAATGTTAGACTAATTGCACTTTAATGACTGTCAGATTGTCCTATATCCCGATAGAACCCGACCAAATATTTTTTTTTTTTATTGAATTTTATGTCTGTTAGACTATATGTGTTTACTTTTAAAATTTTGGTATAACGAAAAAAATCATACCGACCAAACTAAACAAATAAATAGTATTTTCCGTATTCTACTTAAAATATAATTTTTTTCAATAAAAAAATAAAAAATGTTAAATGAAAATAATTATGTGCAATCTACATAACATTAATGTGCAATTTATTTATCATTAACGTGCAATTTACGTAACATTCATTTGAAATTATTAAAAACTATATAAATTGTATAATCAACTCATGAATTGAATTATAACATATTGAAGTTTGTAAAATTGCAATTGAGCCTCTTAAACATATCAAATTTCCATAAAGAAACCCATTCTAAAATTCAAAACTCAAATTCATTCAACACACACACACAGACAGACACACACACACACACACACTACACACAGCACACTGCTCACACACAAATATACACACACAGCCCCGACGGGACAACCACCGGCCGTCCAATTTTCCGGCGACGTCATGCCTGACAAATAACATAAGAGTCGCTGCACGCCTCCACCACCACCAGGCCGTCGCGCTGCTCACGCGATGGAGGTCCGATCTGCTGCCGTCAACAACCTCAGCCACGAATATCGGACTTCTGGCTACCTTCCGCCGCAGCTCCACCTCCGCCGGGTGAGTCGAAGATGTGGTGGACGGACCACTCGGGCTAAGAAGCGTTCTGGTGGTGGAAGGCGAAGAAGAGGCGGCGATGCGCTGAAGGTCGGCGGTTGTTGCCGGGAGCTCTCGCCGTGAGTTTTGGACAGGCTGTCGACGGCGACAACATGACGGTCAGAGTTTATGCGGTGGTGAATTTCCGGCGGACGGTGGCTGCGTGTGATGGCTGCGGTGGTGTGAGTCGCCGCGCGCCGGTGGTGTGTGTGTGTGTAACAGAGAGGAGAGAGACAGATATGTAGACGACGAGAGAGAGGGGATAGATAAATCTGTTTTGTATTTTTGTGTGGGTCCCACAAATTAGTGTATTTGGTGAATTACATTAATGTCCTTTGGTGTATTTATTTAGTCATTTATATTCATTTATTTACTATTTTGCCATTAATGAATTGACCATGTTATTTAATTTTTGACTTCATCATGTCCCTTGATATAATTGATCAAATGGTCTAAAATCATTCTTATTTCTTTCACTATCTATCATTCTCATATGATCCCTTCTATATATATATATATATATATATATATATAGATTGTTGATTTGTCATGACAGACGTATATTTAAATATTATAATTAATAACAAAAGTCAGAAAAAAATTATAATTACATTTTACCAAAATCTCACGTGTATTTAATTATAATTAATTACAACCATCATAAAAAGATTACACCAATCCGTAAAAAGATTACACCAATCCGCAAAATTATGTGTTTATTTAACCAACATATTACGTAATTAGGCATGTTTCTCCTTTTCAAAAGGTGAATTAATTTTTTATTATTATTCAAAAAAGTGACTCTCATTTTGAAAAATTGAGATGAGATATAATTTGATTAATTTCCCTGATTTCATCATATTTGTCATTTTTTAATATTTAAAATAGTGACCAACTAATAGGATTAAATTTAATATTATGACTAAAAATCAACGATGATTAAAAGAAGTAGAAACTAGATGATCTTTTCCATTATTTTTCAGGGCTAAATACACAAATATGAAAATTACGAAAATTACTCATTTAAAATCTTTGGCTGTACATCGCACGTGATACGTACTAGTATAATTGTATTTCACCAACCACACCCCAAGCATCTAAGGGGGTGATTGGATACATATCCAATAGTAATTTTTTTTTTTTACTTAAATTCAAATTTAACTAGACTTTAACTCAACTCTACTTGTAACGCCCCGTTCGATTATAGCATTTCTCCGAATATTCTATTTATTGAATATTACTTATGAGATTACATTTATTTTATTAGTCGCGATTTCAGCTTAAATAGAGGTTGGAGTACTCGATCGTTTTATTGAAAAACGTTCATCGTTAGTCGATTTCGGTTTAATCGCGTGAACCGAATATAATCCGTTTGAATAATGGATTTTACAGATATTTCGCCATTATTATTATTATTATTATTATTATTATTATTATTATTATTATTATTATTATTATTATTATTATTATATGAATGTTTAAATGTCATTATTTGTCTAATTGCATAGTATATTATTATTATGTGATGAAATATATATATATATAAATATTGCTTGTTTAATTATTTTAATTTTCCCAGTCGTCATATTTCATTTTTCGAGCCGTCTTTTCGAATGAGTCTGCAACTTGATACTCGGCCCAATCTATCGAGAGGACTTTCGGTCTTTTCGGATAATTATAATCGACTCGGATCTAATTTCGACCCACCTTTGACCCTTTTAGTATCATCTCCAGCCCAATGGTAGTAATAATTTTCGACTCATTGTTGGCATAACATTTTTAGCCCATTTGATTTTTAAATCCGACCCAAATGAATTAAAAAAAAAAAATTGTCAGCCCAATTGAGATAAAAACTCAACCCAATTACCTGGGCCCAAATAAAACCCTCAGCAACATTAGTCGTCCCGCAGCTTTTTCTTTTTCCGTTTGTCGACCCTCAGCAATAGAAAAGAGAGATTCTTTCTCTCGTTCGTTTTGTTCTCCCCATCATCCGATCTTCATCCCCTGTTTACCGATCACTCACCATCATCATCATCACTATCCCTCCATCTTCTTGCAATCGTCACCATCATCAGGCATTCATCATCACCATCGCTAATCGCTGAAGCCTGCAACTCTGAGAAGCCCGCTGCTCTGTTTGCCGGGTGTGATCGCCGCCTCTGTCAGCCCATCGCCGCCGTGAAGTCGAGGTCAGACGTTGTCCATCGCCGGCTATCCCAGAATCACGCAGTGGGCCTTCTTCTTCATCCCGTCGGGCCAGCACCATCATCATCGCCGTTCACTTCTATCCAACGCCGGCGAACCAGTGAACCCCGAACACCGTTCACCTCCGCGACCATCACCTGCTGTCGGAGTCCGCGAGCAGCACCTTCGCAACCATCTTATCCTTGTTCGCGCAGCCCCTGCTCGCGATCGTCATCTCCGGCGCAAGCATGTTAAACAGTTGCTGCCACCATCTCCGGCGAGCTTCCCCACTCCGTCGTCCATCGCCGGACCATCAGCGACTGTTCCGGTGCCTTCCCGGTCATCGCGAGGTCCCAGTCGGCCGTGTCCATTGCCTAACAAGCCACCCCCGCAAGCCGTTATCATTGACTTTGATGAGCGTATTCTCGGCCTCCGAACAACCCGTCTCGGCCATCGTTTCGTTTGTTGTCGCGTATTAATCCTGAGAACGGTACCTAAATACGATTTTCTTTTCATTTTTCGTGTGTTTCGGGTTTTAGAAATATCTCGTTGTTAGAGTTCATATTTTAATAGTTAATTGTCGATTTTAATATGTGATTGTATTGTTGTGATATGTAGAGATGTTAAACGGTCTTTGGCCCGACGGGCCAGCCCGTTTAGCCCGAAAAAAAACAGGGTTAGGGCTTTTTATTGGTAGCCCATTTAAATCAGGACTTTTTAGGCCCGGACCATTTAAATCGAAACCCGTTAGGGCTAGCCCGAAACCCGCTAGGGCTGACCCGTTTAACTTGAGTTGGGCGTTGTAAATGTTTGCAGCAAGTAAAGTAATATGCTCTTAGATTCATTGTATATTACAATTTTGCTATTCCACTTCACATGTAAGTATGAGTTGTAACGGATTATAATGATTTTTAAAAGATAATTATAATAATATTTATAGTACTCCACACCAAAATATTTAAGTCAATCAGAACGACTAGTAGGAAATACATGAGACAAAGACCTAACATATGAAACATAGTGATATAATTTATAATGATATAATATCGTAAAAATTTCCAAAACTTACAAAATAAGTAGTAAAATAGTAATTGTAAGTAGTAATTCAAATATTTTTGTCTTTTGAAAAAAAAAAATGTGTGTAGTTGTACATATAGAGCGGTAAATACTAAATAACGGTTGAAAACAATCGCTAATTAGTCGTTGTAATTTTTATAATTTATTATTATTATTATTATTATTATTATTATTATTATTATTATTATTATTATTATTAAAGCCCGCATAGCCCGTTTAGCCCGAAGCCCGGTAGGGTTAGGGTTAGGTCCTTTTATTGGTAGTCCGTTTAAATCCGGGCTTTTTAGGCCCAGACCGCTTAGCCCGAAGCCCGCTAAGGCTAGCCCAAAACCGCTAGGGCTAGCCCGTTTAACATCTCTAGTGATATGTTACATGTTAATTTCTGAACGAATGAATTATGAAGTTGATTACGTGCCTTGGATATTTTTATCTTGCCATATTATGAGTTATTTGCAATTTGGATATCAAAGTGATTGTCGTCACTTTTAAAAATTGTCGAACTGAGGTTATGTAGTATTTTTCCGTGGAATTGCTGTGGACGATTGGAATTAGGAATGTCCTTGACGCAATGAATTTGGCCTTGCGTCGTTTCGATGTGTATAATGCGAGTTATGAATTTTTGAAAATCATGCTGCAGCCGTTTTTGCTAAAATCACCATAATTCTTGTATTGTTCCTAAAATTCTAATTTTTGAATATGTGGTTTTATTGAGGATATATTACTTGTAGTTAAAATTTGAGATTTTTATATGGCCTGTAGCCTCGTCAAAACTCGAAAACTGTTTCTGGACTGTTTCATAATAAATTCATATAAAATCGAGTTCTTGTACAAAATGGCTAAGTTTTGGATATGTTGCTGTTCTTCATGACATCTTGCTGCTGTAAAAATTTCAAAGTTAAATTCAAACTGTAGCTATTTTAAATGATTTAATTTAATTTTTGGTCAGCGTTTGCTTAAATTATTTAAAATGGTTAGGAGCATGTTTAGGGGTTTTCTTTTGGTGAAAATGTGTGTTTTTCAATCTTCTATATGCTGTAAAAATTTGAATTGAAAAGTCCAAGCATAACTCGTTAAGGTCCCAGTCTTGTAAATTTATACTAGTCCTTTTAACCGTGTTTGGCACCGGTTGGTTTTGATGGCAAACCCTTGATCTGTTGACCCCGTTTTTGTGTCGAACCTTCATTGTCTGCTCTTATATGATGTAATAATTGGTTGGTCGAGTCTAGAAGTCGTCCTAATGTTCCAACTCCACAACTTCCACGAGTTTCTTAGTCGATGCGATTTGACTAAGTATAATTCTCGTTATCTGTATAGAGTCGAGATAGTTGCTTATGGGACGGTCTTGACTTATGTAGGTGTCTGACGAGCAGTGTCTCAACCATCTACAACTTTCTGGTTAAATTGCTTTATCATCCGACACCAGGTGGGTTTAATTTGAAAATTGGCTATGCTGTAATTGTTATTACCGTTACTATTGTTTCCTTGTGGTATGGTCAAAGTATGCATGTGGACCATGTAGCCTTCGATGTGAGCTGTGTCGGTCGTCGAACGGTTATCCCCGTAGTTATAGAACGAACCCATTAGGGTAATCTCCCCTATGCACCTGTGAGACCAGGGTCGTGCTCGGTCGAGGCGTGAGACCAGGGCGGTGCTCGGTCGAGATTATGAGACCAGGGCGGTGCTCGGTCGGTTTCCCGTTGTGAGTCAGGGCGGTGCTCGGCCGACGAGGATAACTCCTACTGGCTGGCTGGCACGTTGTACATCCGGGTGGGGCATTCGATATATAGTCAGCAGTAGTCTATTGATATAGGTATGCACATGAGATTGATTATTCATTATTGATGAGAGATGGGATAGATTATTGCTTCGTATACATGCTGAGACCATACCTTTCGATTATTGATTACTGCTTATTATTGAGGCTAACATTTACTGCATAGTGGTGAGCACTACTGTTTTCCTCTTGTGCTCATCCCCACCTGCTCTTCATGGATGCATGTTAGTATGGTGGGCACGGTGGAGGGAAGCGAGTCGTGGTCACAAAAACTGTTATTTTTTCCGCTTGAAATTGAATTATCGTTATTACTGTCTTATTGATTACTGAATTATTGATAGAGAATGTATTCCCTAGGATTGTATGAGTATTGAATAATTGGATTGGTTATTGATTATTGAACTGAACTATTGTTGGATTATTGATTACTGATGAATGAATACTGAGGATTGAGTATTGATGATTGATAAGTATTGATTATTGATTCGAAAATGAGTAGCGCCTCAAGTGTTTTGAAATAAATTTTTAAAAAATTATTCTGATTTTCTACAAATAAAAGTGGGGCGTTACAGTTTGGTATCAGAGCCAGTCTGTGTTTCTGTAGACTGGTCTGAGTATGAAAATTTGATTATTTGAATATATGTTTGACACTGTGTTATGACCACTCGCTCTCGTCGTGCCACGCCAGCTCAGGTATGAGTACCTGAATGATTTTGAGAATATTGTGCACTGCTTGAATATTGATTATTGAAGTGAAATCGGGGCTTAGGAATTTATCCTCCTACTTTTAAACATTCTTGAACTCTAGATGAGTGGCGAACTTAGTTGTATGAACTTGAACTCTAGCAGTATAGAGTTAAGTTCCGACTTGAGAAATTGTTTGTTTGGAAATTCGATATAATGTTATCGAGTTAATTCTGTTTATAGTAGTGCTTTTGCTATAAGACTTGTTGTCCTCAAGAGAGGACCGTTCACAATTCCATCTCAAAAGGAGAAGGCTTAAATGAAGGGAGCAAACGACCGAAGGAGTCCCAGTTTTTTGGGTATTCGTGAGTCTCTAACCGTTGTCGATAGTACGATTAGATGCGTGATTAGAATCCAGTCAAAGGCGGCGATGACCTATTCTTTTGCGAAAATTCTCTTCAGTATATTAAGCCGCGAGCGATTTCCTAGCAGCAGGAAGACTTACCGAAAACAGCTTGAACCGATGAAGGAGGCGATGAATCGTGGACTCGTGAATGCGAGGCAACCTTGTTCTATTTTTGAATTCTTGTCTTCTTATAGCCTTTTGCAAACCCTTGCCTTTTTGTATGGCAAGCAATTTTGCATTTTGCTTGAAGCTTCCTTCGTTATCCAATTTTCGTGTTTTGATAATTCGCTTGATCTTCCCCTTCCTGGCATAGAGCTTCAGACAGAATGGAGTATCGGTATTTTTATTGATCCTTGTCTTTAAAACCTGTTTTGTTATACCTCAAAGTCGACGCACATCAAAGACTGTTTTTCCTTCTTAAAAAGGGTTATGGTGAAATCTTTTAAGGAGGATAGTCGAATCTGGAGCAAACACATCATGAGGTGCGAAACCTTCTTAGTTTTGAATTCTGTTCATCGCAGTCTTTAGGAAATCCCGTTCTTTTACTTCTTTCGGAATTTTGAGGGAGCTGACGTGACGTCCGACGCTGATAGTCAGAAAAAAAATCGAGGCGAGCTAGTTATTGCATCTCTCGGCAGGAGCTGCTGATTTGGGATTATTCCCGACTGTATAACCGTATTAGACCTCTTTGAGAATTTTCGTCTACCTCAATTGTTGATCTCTTCGCGTATTAAAGAGTTTTGAGGAGCCGGTGGACTTGGAGCTTGATTATGCCCTTGCTATCTTTGAGACTTTTGAAACCTTTGAAATAGTGAAAGATTGAAATATATATTGGACCCAAAACCCTCGTTAATTTGTAAAACCATTTCTTTTGGTGATTTGAGATTGTAACCTTCTTGTGAAACCTTGAACCGAACGCCGGCCCTGGCTGGGTGTAGCCACGCGAAGTGGTGGCTGAGCACGCACGACCATGCTGAGAGAGGGGAGGCTTGCGTGCGGCCGACCGTTGACTCGCATGCGAACTGCAGCCACCATCACCGTACGCACGAACTTCCCAGGCCAGCGTATACGACCAACCATCGATATTTTTTTCCTGAACTGTTGAAACCGTTTCATGCTGGAATACTCGGTTATCCTTTTGTACACCTTTCGTTCGAAACTTGAACCGAGAGTTCCGAGTCCCACAAAATTTGTGTAAATCCTTAATCGATGATTTGGGATTGGGGTGTGTAGTCCATGAGTCCCTATGCCTTATTTGAGAGTATCTCGAGTGGGAAAATTGGGAATGTCGTATTGCTATTGGTCAATCCTTATGCTTGCACATAAGGGCTGGGTTCGACTCGTGTAGTCAATATCGTGTGGGTATGAGCATCTGGGGTGTGCTGTATACCGTTTCATAGTCTTTGATGGAGACACACGGTCCATGATAAAATCGTGAGCAAGTTATCAGTATGACTCGGGCACGAGACTGAAACTTGGCGTCCCGCGTCCACCTTGTTGGTGAGGTAGTCGGAGTACGCTGACAATACACCGAACGAACTGTTGAGGTCTTGTGTGTTGTTAGGTACGGAGTTAATTGTTGATACTCATGGGTATAGGCCAAGACAGACTGGGTCCCTTGCAAGAGGATGTGCGCCTGAGCTCGGGCAGGATTGATCACCCTCCCATGCAATAAGACAAACATATGAGCATTGGGCGAGTCGGATTGAGTCCTGTACGTGAGTGTATTCTTTTCGTGTTTGTCGTTTTTCTTTAGATGCATGTTCTTTCGTATTTCTGAGGACGGAAATATTTTAAGGAATATAGATTGTAACGCCCCGTTCGATTATAGAATTTCTCTGAATATTCTATTTATTGAATATTACTTATGAGATTACATTTATTTTATTAGTCACGATATCAGCTTAAATAGAGGTTGTAGTACTCGATCGTTTTATTCATAAACGTTCATCGTTAGTCAATTTCGGTTTAATCGTGTGAACCGAATATAATCCGTTTGAATAATAGACGGCATTATTAGTATTGTATTATTATTATTATTATTATTATTATTATTATTATTATTATTATTATTATTATTATTATTATTATTAAATGAATGTTTAAATGTCGTTATTTGTCTAATTCCATAGTATATTAGTCTTATGTGATGAAATATATATATATATATACATATAAATATTGCTTGTTTAATTATTTTAATTTTCCCTGTCGTCATATTTCATTTTCCGAGCTGTCTTTTCTAATGAGTCTGGAACTTGATACTCGGCCCAATCTATCGAGAAGATTTTCAGTCTTTTTGGATAATTATAATCGACTCGGATCTAGTATCGACCCACCTTTGACACTTTTACTATCATCTCCAGCCCAATGGTAGTAATAATTTTCGGCCCATTGTTGGCATAACATTTTCAGCCCATTTGATTTTTAAATCCGGCCCAAATGAATTAAAAAAAAAAACTGTCAGCCCAATTGAGATAAAAACTCAACCCAGTTACTTCAGCAACATAAGTCATATCGCAGCTTTTTCTTTTTCAGCTTGTCGACCCTCAGCAATAGAAAAGAGAGATTTTTTCTCTCATTCGTTTTGTTCTCCCCATCATCCGATCTTCATCCCCTGTTTACCGATCACTCACCATCATCATCATCACCATCCCTCCATCTTCTTGCAATTGTCACCATCATCAGGCATTCATCATCGCCATCGCTAATCGCTGAAGCCTGCAATTCTGAGCAGCCCGCTGCTCTGTTCGCCGGGTGTGATCGCCGCCTCTGTCAGCCCATCGCCGCCGTGAAGCCGAGGTCAGACGTTGTCCATCGCCGGCTATCCCAGAATCACGCAGGCCTTCTTCTTCATCCCGTCGGGCCAGCACCACCATCATCGCCGTTCGCTTCTATCCGACGCCGGCGAACCAGTGAACCCCGACCACCGTGCACCTCTGCGACCATCACCTGCTGTCGGAGTCCGCGAGCAGCACCTTCGCCACCCTCTGTTCCTAGTTCACGCAGCACCTGCTCGCGATCGTCATCTCCGGCGCAAGCAAGTTAACCAGTTGCTGCCACCATCTCCGGCGAGCTTCCCCACTCCGTCGTCCATCGCCGGACCATCAGCGATTGTTCCGGTGCCTTCCTGGTCATTGCGAGGTCCCAGCCGGCCGTGTCCGTTGCCTAACAAGCCACCCCCGCAAGCCGTTATTGTTGACTCCGACCAGCGTACTCCCGGCCTCCGAACAACCTATCTAGGCCATCGTTTCGTTCGTCGTCGCGTATTAATCCTGAGAACGGTACCGAAATACGATTCCCTTTTCTTTTTTCGTGTATTTCGGGTTTTAGAAATATCTCGTTATTAGTGTTCATATTTTAATAGTTAATTGCCGATTTTAATATGTGATTGTATTGCTGTGATATGTTACATGGTAATTGCTGAACGAATGAATTATAAGGTTGATTACGTGCCTTGGGTAGTTTTATCGAGCCATATTATGAGTTATTTGCAATTTGGATATCAAAGTGATTGTCGTCACTTTGAAAAATTGTCGAACTGAGGTTATGTATTATTTTTCCATGGAAGTGCTGTGTATTATTGGACTTAGGAATGTCCTTGACGCAGTGGCTTTGGCCTTGCGTCATTTCGATGTGTAAAATGCGAGTTATGAATTTTTTAAAATCATGCTGCAGCCGATTTTTGCTAAAATCACTATAATTCGTGTATTGCTTCAAAAATTCTAACTTTTGGATATGTGGTTATATTGTTGATATATTACTTGTAGTTAAAAGACGAGATTTTTATATGGCATGTAGCCTCGTCAAAACTCAAAAACCGTTTCTGGACTGTTTCATAATAAATTCATATAAAATCGAGTTCTTGTCCAAAATGTCAAATTTTTGGATATGTTGTTGTTCTCCATGATATCTTGCTGCTGTAAAAATTTCAAAGTTAAATTCGGACTGTAGTTATTTTAAATGATTTAATTCAATTTCTGGTCAGCTTTTGCTTAAATTATTTAAAATGGTTAGGAGCATGTTTAGGGGTTTTCCTTTGGTGAAAATGTGTGATTTTCAGTCTTCTATATGCTGTAAAAATTTGAATTGAAAAGTCCAAGCATAACTCCTTAAGGTCCCGTTCTTGTAATTTTATACTAGTCCTTTTAACCGTGTTTGGCACCGATTGGTTTTGATGGCAAACCCTTGATCTGTTGACCCTATTTTTGTGTCAAACCTTCATTGTCTGCTGTTATATGATGTAATAATTGGTTGGTCGAGTCTAGAAGTAGTCCTAATGTTCCAACTCCACAACTTCCACGAGTTTCTTAGTCGATGCGATTCGACTAAGTATAATTCTCGTTATCTGTATAGAGTCGAGATAGTTGCTTATGGGACTGTCTTGACTTATTAGGTGTCTGACGAGCAGTGTCTCAACCATCTATGACTTTCTGGTTAAATTGCTTTATCATCCGACACCAGGTGGGTTTAATTTGAAAATTGGCTATGCTGTAATTGTTGTTACCGTTATTATTGTTTCTTTGTGGTATGATCAAAGTATGCATGTGGAACATGTAGCCTTCGATGTGAGCTGTGTCGGCCATCGAACGATTATCCCCGTAGTTATAGAACGAACCCATTAGGGTAATCTCCCCTATGCGCCTGTGAGACAGGGCGGTGCTCGGTCGAGGCATGAGACCAGGGCGGTGCTCGGTCGAGATTATGAGACCAGGGCGGTGCTCGGTCGGTTCCCCATCGTGAGTCAGGGCGGTGCTCAGCCGACGGGGATAACTTCTACTGGCTGGCACTTGATGTAAGTCCGGGTGGGGCATTCGATATATAGTCGGTAGTAGTCTATTGATATAGGTGTGCACATGAGTTTGATTATTGATTATTGATGGTAGATGGGATAGATTACTACTTCGTATACTTGCTGAGACCATACCTTTCGATTATTGATTACTGTTTATTATTGAGGCCAACATTTACTACATAGTGGTGAGCACTACTGATTCCTCTTGTGCTCATCCCCACCTGCTCTTCACGGATGTAGGTTAGTATGGCGGTCACGATGGAGAGAAGCGAGTGGTGGTCACAAAAATTGTTATTGCTTCCGCTCGAAATTGAATTATTGTTATTACTGTCTTATTGATTACTGGATTATTGATAGGGAATGTATTCCCTAAGATTGTATTAGTATTGGATAATTTGATTGGTTATTGATTATTGAACTGAACTATTGTTGGATTATTGATTATTGATGAATGAGTACTGAGGATTGAGTATTGATGATTGATAAGTATTGATTATTGATTCGAAAATGAGTAGCGCCTCAAGTGTTTTTTAAATAAATTTTAAAAAATTTATTATGATTTTCGACAAATAAAAGTGGGGCGTTACACTACTATCTTTAATATTATTAATATAATTAAATAACATCAACCAATCATTCTTACACATCACATCATCTTTAATTCATTATTTATCAACTCACATAATTTTAACTAATTTTAACTAACTACCACTTTCAATCATTTTCTCTTACTTTTTACATTAAATTAACTTTAATTATTTTATTTTAAATACTACTTTAATATATCCACTACCAACTAATCATACCACTTTTTTCTAAATGTAATCATAATTAAAAAAGTTCTTAAATTTTTACTATTCAAAATGTAAAGAATCACACCCAAATTTTTCCTATAAAAAGTGGAGTGTATGGGCAATTAAAGCACTCAACCCTTCTACTAAATACAAATTCTATCACTAATTAATATATTAATTCTCCAACATATTCTACTGAAATGGCAAAGCTCCAGATCATTGGTGTTCTTCTCTTCGTTTCCCTTTTTGCAGGTATATATGAGTATTATGTTTTATTATTATTATTATTATCATTATTATTGAATAGATATATATATTTTGTTGTGGTATCATCCCAAGATCATACTCATAATTGAGAGAAAAACAAGTTTCTATTACTCACAAGAATAAAAACAAGGGATTTAAAAATTCTAAAAAAAAACTCTCAAACTTCACAACTCTACTTGGTTGTGTTTCAACACTCTCTAGGTTGTTTGATCTCACTCTTGGATGATTTGAATGAATGAAAAGAGAAGCCTATTTAGAGATATAAGCAAGAACACCATTGTTGACAAATGGTGTGAAAAAAAAAAGGTTGGTGGATAATGGCTAGCACACCATAGCACACCATGGCACACCATTGATGAAAGTCTTCATTCATGCATGGAACTTTCAATTCTCCCATTTGCATGCAAATTCAGAACAAGCATTCCTACTATATCTTTGCATAGCGTAATCTTATCTAGTGTAACCACTTTTGTTAACATATCTGATGGATTCTCTTTCGTATTGTTCTTCACTAGTTTCAACAGCTGTTGATCAATCTTCTCACGTATCCAGTGATACCGAACATCAATATGCTTTGTGCGGGCATGGTACATAGAGTTCTTGCTTAAGTCAATAGCACTTTGACTATCACAATATACTTTATACTCTTTCTGCTTGATCCCAACTTCATGGAGATAGCGTTACAACATTTCTTTACCAGGTTCAGCGGCAACAATATATTCAGCTTCTGTTGTGGATAAAGCAAAACACTTCTGCAATCTTGATTGCCAAGAAATGACTCCCCCTGCAAAGGTGTAAACATAACCCGAAGTAGACTTTCGGCAATCAATATCTCCGGCCATATCAGCATCAGTATATCCTTCCAAGATTGGATCAGCTCCCCCGTAACAAATACATAACTTAGAAGTACCCTTCAAGTATCTGAGAATCCATTGACTGCTTCCCAATGCTCCTTCCCGGGGTTAGAATGAAAACGACTCACTACACCCACTGCATGAGCAATATATGGCCTTGTACATATTGCATACATCAAACTTCCAACTGCTGAAGAGTATGGCACTGCAGACATCTCCCCCACCTCTTCCTTGGATGTGGGACATGATCTTTTTCTCAACTTGAAATGATTCGCAAGTGGAATACCCACTAGTTTGGCATCACTCATCTTTAATCTTTCAAGTACTCGTTCAATGTACTTCTCTTGAGATAGCCATAACTTCCTGTTCTTTCGGTCTCATGTAATCTGCATCCCAAGAATCTGCTGAGCCTTTCCTAAGTCTTTCATATCAAATGACTTAGAGAGTTCTTTCTTCAGCTAACTTATTTTCTCTGTATCATTCCTAACGATCAACGTGTCGTCGACGTACAGTAGAAGAACTATGACAGACCCGTTTGAGTATTTCTTGATGTAAACACACTCATCTGTAGTAGTCTTCTTGTAACCTTGACTCTGCATGCATGAGTCAAACTTCTTATTCCACTGCCTTGTTGCCCGTTTCAGACCATACAAGCTTTTAGATAGCTTGCACACGAGGTTCTCACTTGAAACCTCAAAACCTTCTGGCTGCTGCATATAGATTTCTTCTTTCAAATCTCTGTGAAGAAAAGCTGTCTTCACATCCATCTGTTCAAGCTCCAAATACATACTTGCTGTGAAGCCAAGTATGACTCGAATTGAGGTCATCTTGACAACTGGTGCAAAGATCTCTTCAAAATCAATATTTTTCTTCTGTTGAAAGCCTTTGACAACCAATCGAGCTTTGTGTTTCACCACTCGTCCATTTGCATCTTTCTTCAGCTTGAACACCCATTTATTTTTCAAAGCCTTTTTCCCTTCTGGAAGTTCAACAATCTCATAAGTTTGATTTTTCTGCAGAGAATCTAACTCTCCTGCATCGCAATCATCCATTTTTTTTATCCTTATGAGATATGGCTTTTTAAAAACTCTCTGGTTCTCCGTCTTCTCTCAATAGAAGATATTCAGATGATGAGTGCCTTTTTGATGGTATATGACCTCATTCAGATCTACCAGTGGGTAGAACCATCTGAGAGGAACTTCCAACATTGGTGTCTGGCAAAATGGGTTGTGGCTCCCCTTGCTCTGGCAAGATGAATTGTTGCTCCTTTTACTCTGGCAAGATGGGTTGTTGCTCCCCTTGCTCTGCATTTTCTTCAGTCTCCTCATCTTCTTCTGGTACATCATCTTCATTGTTTCTCAAGAACAATTCTGGTGCTTCATCTGAAACTTTGAGCACTCACATTTGACTTTTGAGACATCTTGGGCTTTTCCATATCTTCTATTGTCAAACTTTCTTGGAACACAACGTCCCGACTTCTGATCACCTTTTTCTCCTTTGGATCCCAAAATTTGTATCCAAACTCTTCATCTCCATAACCAATAAAAATGCATGGGATTGACCTCGCATCGAGCTTTTTTTTAAGCTCTTTGGATACATGTGCATATGCCACACAACCAAATACTCTAAGATGTGAGTATGTCGGATCCTTACCAGTCCATATTCTCTGTGGAACTTCAAAATTTAATGAACTGAAGGTGATCGGTTAATTAGATAACATGCGGTCTTCACAGCTTTTCCCCGAAATGGCTTTGGTAATTTAGACATATTCATCATGCTTCGGAGACGCTCCATGATAGTCTGATTCATTCTTTCAGCAACACCATTGTGCTGAGGGGTACGTGGTAATGACTTCTCATGTCGAATGCCATATGTTCTGCAATATGCATTGAACTCCTTAGAAGTATACTCGCCTCCATTATCAGATCGGAGACATTTCAGCTTCTTTCCTGTTTCACGTTCCACCATGACGTGAAATGACTTGAAGTACTCAAACACCTGGTCCTTTGTATTCAGGAAATATACCCACACCTTTCGAGAAGCATCATCAATGAAAGTAAGAAAATATCTGCTTCCACCCAATGATTCAACCTCCATGGGACCGCAAACATCAGAGTGTACCAAGCTGAATAACTCTGATCTCTTTGTTGAATTGGCGCTGAATGAGACTTTATGTTGCTTGCCGAACAGGCAATGACTGCAAGAACCCAACGCAACACTCTTATCAACCTTGATAAGATCCTTCTTCATCAGGGTAGTCAACCCTTTCTCACTCATATGGCCAAGTCTTTGGTGCCATAAATCCTGGGAAGCCTCCTCTGCAACATTGAGACTTTCTGTATTAATCTTCAAATGTGTTTTGTATAGTGTCCCACACACATGTCCTTGGGCAATTTTCAGAACACCCTTGGACATCTTCCATGTGCATGCCCCAAAGGGATTTCCATATCCTTCTTTATCAAGAGCCACCACTGACAAAAGATTCAGCCTCAGATCCGGCGCATGTCTAACATCCTTCAGTAGAATAGTACTCCCGGTTCCTGTCGTTTCCTGGATTTCACCGATTCCGGCAATTTTAGAGGAACTGGAATTTCCCATCTTCACCGATCCAAAGTCTCCAGCTTGGTATGTTGTGAAGTATTACCTGTTGGGAGTAACGTGATAGGATGTTGCAGTATCTACCACCCATTCCACGTCTTCTCTTGAGACATGAAGGCATCTCTCACCATGGGTAGAACAATATGCTACATCACATGAAACAGTGATGAGAGTTTCATCACCCTTTCCCTTGTTCTTCTACTGAGAACTATTCTTCGGCTGAGAATTGCTCTTGCCCTGCTCCTCGAGCCATTTATAACAATTCTTCTTCATATGACCTTCTAGACCACAATGATAGCACACATGTGGTCTCCGATTATATGATTGCTTCCCCTTACTTCTACCCCTGCTTTTCCCTCTACCACTTCTTTGTTACTTGCCTTGTGGTCTTCCTCGATTCTCCGTTACAAGGGCATGAGTTTGATCTGTGCCCATGTCTTTCCTTCTTGTCTCTTCATTGAATAAGGCATCCTTGACAACGGACATGGAAAGTTTACCGTTTGAGACTGAATTGCTGAGAGTAACAAAAAGTGTTTCCCAGCTATCAGGAAGGGAACTAAGAAGTAGCAGAGATTGCATTTCATCTCCAAGCGGCATCTCCACACAAGATAGTTGATTTACCAGGCTCTGGAACTCACTGGTATGCTTGGCTACAGAAGTTCCACTTTTTAACTTCATATTGACTAAGCGCTTCATCAACAAGGCCTTATTTCGAGCGGTCTTGGCTTGGTACATATCCTCCAGCTTCTTCCAAAGGACATATGCGTCGGTTCTTGTGCAACATGGTGGAAGACACTATGATCTATCCATTGTCGGATTTGACCAATAGTTTTTCTGTTAATTTTCTTCCATTCCAATGCCTTGGACGGATCGGGGTTAAAACCCATTAGCTCTATTGGGTCAAAGAACTCTTTACAGCTGAGGAAATCTTCTATCCGAGGTTTCCACAGGGTATAACTGGTAGCGGTGAGCGTAATCATAGCTCGAGAAGATGAAATTGACTCTTCTATGGCCATTTTTTTTTTAACTTCAATTGTTTGGGACAAATCGGAGTTGAATTTTTATAAACAGACAGCGCCGTTGTGTCTGGATCAGTCGAAAATGGGGGGTAAGCAAAAGTTTTTTTTTTTGTTTTAATGACGTGACAGCTGACTGGACTGCTGACGTGGCAGCTGATTGTGCTACTGATGTAGCAGCTGACTGGGATGCTAGTGTGGCAGGTGACTGGGCTGCTGACTGGACAGCTGACTGGACCTACTGATGGGGCAGGTGACTGGACTTGTTTGCTGATGTGGTGATGACGTGTCAGATGATGTGGCGACACTCCATCATCTTTTTCCTCAGCCTTTTTTTTATTTTATTTTTTTAGAACTTCAAAAGGCTTTTCTGGACAGCTCGGGTGTCCGTTTTTCGCCCGTAAAATACCGCCGCGAACGCCTCGACAAGAGGAATCTAACGGTATCCTCAAAATCGAATTTCAAGCACAACTCAGAAACTCAAAATTTCTACAATATCTCGAAAAATAAGCTCGGAAGCTTCAAACCTTGCTCTGATACCACTTGTTGTGGTATCATCCCAAGATCATACTCATAATTGAGAAGAAAACTAAGTTTCTATTACTCACAAGAATAAAAACAAGAGATTTACAAATTCGAAAAAAAAAAACTCTCAAACTTCACAACTCTACTTGGTTGTGTTTCAACACTCTCTAGGTTGTTTGATCTCACTCTTGGATGATTTGAATGAATGAAAAGAGAAGCCTATTTATAGATATAAGCAAGAACATCATTGTTGACAAATGGTCTGAAAAGAGAAAGTTGGTGGATGATGGCTAGCACACCATAGCACACCATGGCACACCATTGATGAAAGTTCCACACCATAGCACACCATGGAACACCATTGATGAAAGTCTTCATTCATGTATGGAACTTTCATATTTCACAGTAAATTATTTTTATTTTAATAATTAAAGTATTCAACACTAATTATATGACATTTTACAATATAACTATTTATTTTTGTTCAACAGATCATCTTTTTATTATTGGGAAAAAAATTCACTTAGTCAGTAGACCACCAAATATACAAAGTTTTATTATTGCATCTAATCAGAATCCCTCTTATAATAAACAAAGAAAAACACACATACAATCCATAATTTAATACATTTTAGATGACCAATACCAATTATTTAACTACTCAATTAGTCCTCGATAATTAGTTATAATTTATTTCTATCATTTGATATTTATGATATTATGAATTATGAGAAATTCCTACATATTCGATTTTAATCAGCCATTTCCGTCCCTCTTTGTATTTGGCCACACACTAATCGATAATAATTGTTGGAAGAATTACATTTAGTTACATAGTTTTTAATTATTTTATCTTTTACCAAATATTGTTGATTTGTCATGACAAACGTATATTTAGTTATAATTAATAACAAAAGTCATAAAAAATTATAATTATATTTTACCAAAATCTCACGTATATTAAATTATAATTAATTACGACTGTCATAAAAAATTACATCATATTACGTAATTAGGCATGTTTCTCCTTTTCAAAAGTGAATTAATTTTTTATTATTAAAAAAAGTGACACATGATTTTCCTGATTTCATCATATTTGCCAATTTTTTTTTTTTTTATTATTTCGAAAAGTGACTTCCACATGATTTTCAAACTGCGAATTAATTAATTAATATAATTGTATTTTACCAACCACACCCCAAGCATCTAATTTTTTTCCTATAAAAGGTGGAGTGTATGGGCAATTAAAACACTCAACTCTTCCACTAAATACAAATTCTATCACTAATTAATCTATTAATTCTCCTACATATTCTACTGAAATGGCGTACTAAAATGGCGAAGCTCCAGATCATTGGTGTTCTTCTCTTCATTGCCCTTTTTGCAGGTTTATATGAGTATTATGTTTTTTTCTTTATTATTATTGAATAGATAAACATATTTCACAGTATAAGCTTCTCTTTTCATTTATTCAAATCATCCAAGAGTGAGATCAAACAACCAATTAGAGTTGTGAAGTTTGAGAGTTTTTTTTTAGAATTTGTAAATCTCTTGTTTTTATTCTTGTGAGTTATAGAAACTTATTTTTCTCTCAATTATGAGTTTGATTTTGGGATGATACCACAACAAAATATGTATATCTATTCAATAATAATAATAAAGAAAACATAATACTCATATATACCTGCAAAAAGGGCAACGAAGAGAAGAACACCAATGATCTGGAGCTTCGCCATTTCAGTAGAATATGTTGGAGAATTAATAGTAGAGATGTCAAAATGGGCCGGCGGGGCAGGCTGGCCCGCAGCCCGCCTGTAACGTCCCGTATTTTATTAATAAAGGAAAATACTAGCTTTCGAGTTAAAGCTAGCCTTTGTTAATAAATATTCATGTTAATATTCAAGTTTAAGTTATTCAGCTAGTTAAGTTCCAAGTTCGACGTTAAGTCGAAACTATATCCGGTTAATTTTATTTATTAACCGAGCCAGTTATAGTAATTAATTTCAGTCAGTTTATTTAATAAATGGACATTAGTAAGTTCGTGATTAGTTATTCCGATATTGACGAATTAATTGATTTCGAGAATATTCGATTAATTGTCAAAGTTGAGTTCAGACCAGTTATTGAGTTCAGTTTAAGTTCGGCTAATAGTCGATAAGATATTCGGTTTAATTATTTAAATAATCGTATAGGCTTTCAGAAATAATTCCAATTCGTTTATTTAATAAATGAGTTCGGGATTAATAAGTTTAAGTCGACGTAATATTCGAAATCGAAATATCCGGATTAATCGTCAAATTGTAAATTAAGATCGAAACCGAACAAGTTTGGTTTAATTAGTACCGAGTTTTCTTGTAAAATCTGAGTACTTATGCTATTTTAAGGGC
>CACSLK010027388.1:1818787-1837407 GCA_902706635.1 Striga hermonthica | reverse complement strand
TACGACGCATTCCTATTGACACCGTGAAGCAGGCGAGAGGGTTCTCTTTTCCCTCCCGATGCCATTGTTGTACTGAGACCGGTACCTTTGAGATCGAGACTTTCACCCATCTTTTCCTTGAGAGTGAGACTGTGAGGAGAGTGTGGGAGCACTATGACAGATATACTCATATACCCTTACCCACTACAGACAGTTTCTTTGAGCTCCTGAGTTTTTTCTCACACCGCATATACAGTAGACACGTGGGCTTCCTTATTCCTTGTCTGATCCTTTGGGCCACCTGGACAGAGAGAAATAATGCGAAGCATAGGGATATTATATTTTCTTGTGCTCACATTATCTTGCAGGTTGACAGACACCTTTCTCTTCTCACCGCCCTGGGTAGACTCACGATGAGAGACTGGACAGGGTGTACTCCGCCTCACCGTTTGAGGCCACCACATCCTTTACCTGTCCAGCTTTCACGACCCAGGCCCGTTGTTTGGCTGAAACCTAAGGCCCCTTGGGTTAAGCTAAACACTGATGGCGCTTTCGACAGACATACCGGAGCTGCTGGAGGAGGGGGCCTGATTAGGGACCATGATGGGGCACTCATCTCTGCCTTCCATGGGCCACTCCGGGCCTCCTCGAGTTATGATGCAGAGATTCAGGCGCTCCAGATTGGTCTTGAGATTGCCGCCTCGATCTCCTCTCATGTCTGGATTGAGATGGATGTTGCGGCTGTTATCACACTTTTGACATCTGGCCACCAGGGCTCATGGCAGATACAACATCCTCTTATGCGTATCAGAGACACCCTCCGCTCGATCCACTACCAGGTCTCACACATATTCCGAGAGGGGAATCGGCCCGCTGATCTTCTTGCTAGCACGGGGGCATCTTTACCCCAGAGACGCACCCTCCTACCTGAGGACATTCCCCTCCGGCTTCGGACGCTCATTCGGATGGACCAGTTAGAGTACCCATCCTTCAGATTCGGTCGACCGCCACCACCTGCCCCTGACTAGATTTGACATTTTGGACACCATGCTAGGTCACTCTGACCAGGTCGACCTTTATGAGGATTTGACTTTAGATCCATATCTGATATTTTTGGTGATCCTTGTATTTTTTATTTTATTTTTTATTTTATTTTCTTTTTTTGATGTTGCTCTTTGTAGTCTCGACTTGGATGTAGACCTTTGACTTTTTAGCCCCTCTGGGCCATTATATATACTTGCATTTGGAAAAAAAAAAAAACTTTTAAGCAAAAAAAAAAATGTTTATAATGTAATATTTAACGAATGTAGAATTGTTATAGTAATTTTGGAAATGAGTTTTATAGTAATATTTAACGAATTTTGGTGAGATTAATACCCTTTTAGAGATTAAAGTTTATTGACCTAGAATTTACATTGTGATGAATTATATGTTTGTAATGTAATATATAAGTAATGTACATTGTGATTAATTCTTTGAATTGTTAAGATATCTTCAAGACATGTTATGTTGTGTTTAAGTTTTCAAAAGTTGGGTATTTCTAGAGATTTAAGCTCCTGTTATGTAGCCTTATGGATGATCGAAAAGGTTTAATGAAAATATTTAGAAAAAGAAAAATGTTGGGTTTTGCCTTTAAATGTTAAACCTTACTTGGCCGTGTTTTTGTGATTGTTGAGGCTGTGGGATGTGTTTTACATTCTGAATTTGTGGTTATTTTTAGAGTTCTAATATCATTCCTTAAAGCCTTTTCTAAGTTTGGTTTGATGCTTGAGAAAAATAAAATAGAAAAGAAAAGTGTTACATATGATTTTTGTTTGGCCCCATTTGTGACATTTTGGTTGCTAAACATTATGGTGACGATAAGCATGCTAAAAATGTGCATTTGGAGATCCTAAGGTCATTTATGAAGCCTTTATTATGTTGTGATTTGAGAAACTAAAAATAAAGAGTATAGGTTGATTCCATGTCGTCGCTGGAGCGATGAGTGTTGCTGGCGCGTCACACGTGATGGCCGCGGGCGCGGCACTCGTCGCCAGCGAGACAGTAGAAACTTAGCCTCTGAAGGCTGTCTGAAGGACGTCGCGGCCCCGTCGCGTCCGCGACACCAAGGTTGTCGCAGGATCTTTTTTTTTTAAAATATTATGTGTACATGTTCCTCAATTTAATGCCGAGAGTAATATTATCTTTGTAATGTATTCGTATAATGTGTTTAATCTATTTGAGGTTGGTACCTATTAGTGTTGATCTATATGATCTTAGTAGTTATTGTTTGTTTAATCTATTTAAGTTTAGTGTTGGTACTTATTGCTTGTTTGATGTATTATAACGACTTATGTTTTCTTTCTTTTTTTTAGGAATTCGAAAGGAATATGCGTTTGATATTCCTTTGAAACTGAAAGCAGTCGTGACGAATCGGTGCAACATGAAAGTTGTCGGTGACGTATTTCACAACCTAGACGATGCACATAAAGATCTATTTCTAGAGTCTTGCTTCCGACCACTAGTACATATTCCCGAGCTCAAATTGTCGTCACAAATAGTCCATCAGGCAGTTCTTAGGACATTGAAAGCGTCCGAAGATGAGAAAGATGCCGTGTGGTTTAGATTTGGAGAGAAGGAGTGTAGATTCGGGTTACAAGAGTTTTCTCTTGTAACCGGGTTGAAGATTGTGGCTTTGGATGAGAATTCCTACGACGTCCCCAAAACGAATAGTTCGCTTTTGCAACTCTTCGAGGATAAGCGGGGGACTATAAAACGCAATGACTTGCTCGTTGAATTTCATAAGCTTATAGAGGATGAAGACCAGGAGTTGAAGTTCAAATTGGGGCTTGTGATTGTCTTGGAGCATGTTCTTTTGTTTGCAGAGGTCGAGACTCTTGTAGACGAAAGATGGTTTCATTTGGTGGAAGATTTAGAAAAATTCAATAATTTTCCTTGGGGCAACTTGTCGTACGAGCAGACTGTAAAAGTGTTCAAGCGGACCTCTTTGGGGAACGGACCAAAATCAAAGTCCGTAGAATATTCTATGCATGGATTTCCCATGGCAATCATGGTACTTTTCATGTAAACATATATTTATGTTTTTTTTTATTATTTATTTTTGTTACTTGTATTCATAATTATACTCTCTTGTTTGCTAAGCAGATTTGGGCATTTGAGGCGCTACCTAATTTCGGAAGAGAATTTGCTGAAAAAGTTGTTGGTAATGTATATCCGAAAATGTATTGCTGGAAACTGGATAAACAGTTGCGAGCCAAGACGCTTCAGTCTTTTTTTGAGAGGGTGGAAGTAAGTTTTGTTATAGATTATTCTTCTTATTTATTGTTATACTCTTAAAATTCTAATTGAAATTCTATTAAAATCAGGTTGAAGTTCGACGAACGTTGGAACCCTCTTCCTGTGAAGTGGACACATCATTTTTTAATGAAATGGGTATAACTTCCTGGACAGAAGTTAGTGTCTGTCAACTTGAGGAAGAAGAAGGCAGTGCATCCAAAGCTGAGGATGAAGAAGCTGATGAATCTTCTAAACCCGATGAAGAAGAAGAAGAAGAAGAAGAAGAAGAAGAAGAAGAAGAAGAAAGAAGAAGAAGAAGAAGAAGAAGAAGAAGAAGAAGAAGAAGAAGAAGAAGAAGAAGAAGAAGAAGAAGAAGAAGAAGAAGAAGAAGAAGAAGAAGAAGCGTCTCAACCTCCACCACAACCTCATGTTATTGATGAAGAAAGGATCGCAAGTATACTGAGGACAGTGGTGAAGGACGAGGTGAGGACAATAGTGCAGGAAGAGGTGAGGAAAGTGTTGAAGGACGAGATAAAAATTATTTCGGAGCAAATGGAGATGAAGATGGACAATTTGTTCGTGCGTCTCAACCTCCACCACAACCTCATGTTATTGATGAAGAAAGGATCGCAAGTATACTGAGGAAAGTGGTGAAGGACGAGGTGAGGACAATAGTGCAGGAAGAGGTGAGGAAAGTGTTGAAGGACGAGATAAAAATTATTTCGGAGCAAATGGAGATGAAGATGGACAATTTGTTCGAGAGAATGAAGAATGCGTTTTTTGAAGCAAAAGATAAACCATCTACCCGAGGTACTTATGATGGGACATATAATGATCCGGATGATGAGGTGGAGCAAAATGTGCGGGATAAGAAGACCGTTGATCCAAGTAAAGTTTTTTTTTTATATATATAAATGCATCATTTTAATATTATTACTCGATCATTGTAATATATTTTGTAGTAAAAAATTATTTTAAAAGAAATGCAAATCATGTCATTGAACTATTTAATTATTTTTCTACTTCGCAGACACGATGAAATCACCATCTCCGATGCCCGAACAAGAAATGGCTGGACTTCATGATGATGCGGGTATGTAAAGTATAATTGTAACTACTATTTAATATGACGGTGGATTCTTGTAAATATAACAATATTGATTGTTTTATTGCTTATTATAGGTTTTCTGACCCACCCGTCATCAGCCATTGTTGTGTACGAAGAGAGACAACTGCCGCCGACAAAAATTGAGATGGAGAACACTGTTGAAGATGATCCGGCGGCAGCAATTGAGTTGGAGAATACCGATGAAGATGATTCATCTACAGCAATTGAGATGGAGATCTCCGATGAAGACGATCCACCTGAGTCTCCTAAGGGGAGAGGGCACCGGAAGAAAAGAAAGGCCGTCGTTCTACGTACTCCGTGGAGGAATATTGAAAAGAGAAAAAAATTTACAACTGTGACGGAGTACGACCCTCATAGGCCAGTGGATCCAGTTAAATTTGAAGATCTCCAAACGTGGTTGATGAATTCCACTGAAAGGTATGTAATTGTGTTAAGTTAATTATGGGCTACTTACTGTAATATATAAGCTTTGTATGTCTTTGTTTAATTTATAAATTTCTTATGTAGTGCTGAAGTTGAGTTGTCCTGTGGTGGTGTTGCACGAAAAAAGTATTTCGATGATCTTGTGAACGATGGTTGGCTCACTAATGAGGTAAACTATTTAAAAAGAAAAATTATTCAATATTTAACTTTTGAAAAACATGATATTAAGTAATCTAATAAACATTATACTCTTATCATAGCATATAGATGAAGCGCTTTTTCACATTCGAGAGCGTGCCAAACAGTACACTCTCTTGTTTAGACAAGATTGTGCTGTATTGGACACGATTTTCGTGTTATACTTGAGAAACCACTTCAAGAAGATGTCGAAGAATAAAAAGATGTGGTAGATTTTCCAAATGCCTTGATTAGATACGCCTCAGGGGATCTACCAAATAATGCAAAGTCGTTGAATGATTGTACGAAAGTGTTTGTTCCTTTCTGCGACGAGGGCCATACCCACTGGGTCGCATTGGAGATTGATCTAGCCGAAAGATACATTTACGTCCATGATAGCGAAAGAACTCACATGCAGAATGCACAACTGCAAAGGGAACTGGAGCCCATTCGAGTTGTGTTACCGATGCTACTGAGAACGGTGAATGCTAACTACAGTCCGAAAAAGTTTGATTGGAAACGGTTGAAATCTCCTGAACAAAGCAATGGGTACGTATAATATACATTGTGATCATATTAAGTTTTTAAGTTATGAAATTTGGCCAACTAATTGAATCTGTACATTTATGTTGTTGCAGGTTTGATTGTGGGATGTTTACAATCAAGTTTATCGAGTTTTTGCATGCGGGGAAGAATATTCAAGACGTAGATCAGTCTATGATTAGTGATTGGCGTTTAAAACTAGCGGTTGAAATATTTGGTGCTCATTTTGATCCGTAGTTTGTTGTAAACATTCAATATGTGTGTAATGGATAATACACTTTTGTATATATTTTCATCTGTTTTTAAATGGATATTATTTTGGTGGTTCATTTTTGAAGTTGTATTTTCTACTTACATGCCAATGCAGTGGTTAGAAAACTATTTTGTCAAAATTGTTAAAAATAAGTTTAAGAAAAAATGGTTAAAAATATTAATTTAACTATATAATATCAAAATGGTCTTTTAATGAATGTTCTTGGAGATACTATCTACTAATTGTCTCGTTATACTTTACTTTTTTTTAATATATAATGAAAGTGTCCGATGACGAGCTCCTGAAAACAAATCGAGCCATCCATTAAAATAAATTTTTGAAATAACAATTGTACAATCGTTTTTTCATATAGTAGAACAATTTCACAATCGTTCTTTGAATAAATTAGACTGTCGCGGCCTGTGACATTGGTCGCGACCGCGACGTTTTGGGATTGCTCTCTGCCCAATTTTTATAATTCACAGTGTCGCCGCAGTGACAATTGTCGCGGCCGCGATGATCCATTTTTATAATGGAACGATTTTTGAATCGTTGCCTCATTCAAAGTAACGGATCCACATTCGTGTATATAAAAATCTCCAGTTTATGGCCTGTCAGTGTCGCGACCGTGACAGGCACCGCGGCCGTGACGCATCCGCTTAATGAAGGAACGGTTGTTTCATCGTTTTGATGTGTGAAATAACGGATCTAAAACCGTTACTTTAAAAATCCTCGAGTCGCGGATGCGATGCTTGTCACGACCGTGACGATATGGCCTTACTTTCTGTCCAGTGTTTTGCCTGCCAGTGTCGCGACAGCGACAAGCGCCGCGGCCGCGACGAATCCGTTTAAGTAAGGAACGATTGATTAATCGTTTTATTGTTTGAAGTAACGGATGAACAATTGTTAGCTTGAAATGCCAACGTCGCGACCGCGACATGTGTCGTGCCGTGACAATATATAGAGACCCACAGTCCATTGTTTTAATGCCCGTGTCGCGAGTGCGACAAGTGTCATGACAGCGACAAATCCTTTTAATAAAGGAACGATTGTTGAATCATTGTTTTATGCAAAGTAACGGTTCAACAATCGTGTTGTAGAAAAAGATAATGTCGCGGAAGTGATGAGTATCGCCACCGTGACGAGAATGGCAGTCCCTCTGCATGGGTTTTCCATGGCAGTGTCGCGGGCGCGACGACTGTCGCGGTCGCGACATCTACTCGTTTCATTAGAACGACTATACAATCATTATTTTGTATGATATAACGAATCTATATTCGTTATTTCAGAAATTTAAAAAAAAAAAATCCATGTCGCGGTCGCGACGTGTGTCGCGGCCGTGACCACTTTGCAACTCTCTCTGTCCGATCAACAGGTCCCAGTGTCGTGGCCGCGACAAACGGCGCGCCCGCGACACCAAATGTTTTTATTTTTATAGTTTTTTTTTTGTAGTTGCGACGAAACTCATTTTGTGAAATAATGATACTTGTTTCCTTGGTGATATACGTGTTAACCCAAAAAGACAAACCAAATCAACCTTAGACGATCGTTATACCTATAATGGAAATCATAGCCAAAACATCGCAATACCTATAATGCAAATCATATAAATCAAATCAAACTCATAGCCAAAACCGGAACACAAACCAAGACAAATATCGAATCCAAAAGACAATCCAAATAGATAAGACAAACCAAATCGAAAAAAGACAAACCGAATCCATAAGTCAAACCAAATCCAACAAAAGATAAAGAAAATCCTTAAATCAAACCAAATTCAAAAGATAACACTGATAATTATGAAGTCTGGAATAAAAGTCTTTGCATAAACACAACACACTGTCACTGTTCATCCGGTGCATTCGATGGTGGAGGTGGAGGTGTAGGGTAGGGTAGGCTGCTTTCTGAACTCCGACGAACGTCCCATTGGTTGAACGTGTCGTCCCAACGACGCCATTGTTCAAATTGGCTAGATTCCCAACGGGTCCAACGGTCGTTGTGTGCCTCCCATTGCTCTTTATTCAGTTGCATGTAGGTCTTCATCTCGGCTTCGTGCTTCGCTTGAGCCTCCCATCGCTCATTATTCAGCTGCATGTAGGTCTTCATCTCGGCTTCATGCTTCGTCCAACGAGCATCATTGATCTTAATGAAAGTATCGATCTTCGCATTGTGTGACTGTATATCAGCGCGGAGCAATGTCACCTCTTCAGTTTGGCCTCTGGTCGCTGGAGGGATGAAATAGTCCTCCGGGTCGGTATCTGGTTCGTGGGCCTCTGTCTCGCCTTCGCCATGAGGTTCGACTTGAGAGGAACCACCTACTTCTAATAGCTTCTCCAGTTCCTTCATATATACCTTGTAGCACTCACGTAGGGTGTAATAAATGACGGTGGTGCTGTCTTTCACGAGGCCAGCTTTAACTAGTTCCCCCAACCCAATCTTCTTTGGTTGAAGCGGCATTTCATTAATTTCAACTTTGAAGTGGTTGGCAAGACCAGTGACGATATTGGCCAATCTCGGACCTCGCGTAGGGTACATTTTTTAGTCCCGCAGTGTCTCCTGCACATATCCTGTAATGCATACGGGTTTCTTCGCACACATAGCCCACAACAGATAAACCTCTTTCTCGCTAACCTTGTTGGACTTTTTTTTGCCAAAGACATTGTGTGCCAAAAATTTATGAACCACAGCAATGGCTACATTTTTTATTAGCCCATTTGACGGTCCCTTGACTTTGAATTTTTCACACGGAGACAAAACGACCCAATGCTTGTGTACATCAAAATCACCGGGTGTTTGGCGAGACCCCGTTGCTCGGAAACCGAAGACCTCATGCATCACCTTGTTATCAACCTTGTATTCTTTACTTTTCATTCGGCATGTTAAATACTTGCCGTTGTCGTGTACGACGATTGTGGTGATGACTTCAAGTGTTAGTTGCGCGCATGCCACCATATCCATGGCTTCGTACTTGTCAAGATTGAGTGCCTTCAAGTATTTCTTCACGTCATCCGAGACTTTTAGCGAAGCTAGTAACTCCCAATCAAGGGTCCTTTGGATTCGACATTTTTGGGGGATGAGCCGTTTGTATGTGTTCACCTCATCTTGAGAGAAGACCGGAAATGGAATGCCGTTTGTTTGAGCCAAATTTTCAGTTTCGTTGTCCGAGCTCGAGTTGCTATTTTTTGAGCCCGGTGAAGAAGGCGGGGTTGCTATAATTGGTGCTTTCCCTTTGTCTTTCGCGTTGGCTTTGCTTTTGGAGGGAGCTTTTGATGACGTACCTCTTACCATTCTTGGTTGTTGGATACTCTTCACGGAAATGAATGGATACAAGCAATATAGCCCTCTTGCGTAGTTGTGGCAATTCGTCGAACACCTTGAGTGCAGAAAAACGGGTTTGAGAATTGTCAAGCAAAAAAAAAGTGTGATTCCTCACACCTCAAGCAATTGTTAACAATAATATTCAAGCAATTAAACGAGACCTTACCGTGCGTTGAAGTGGAGAAAACGGGTACCCTTGTAGGAATGGCCTTCGTGCAATTAGAGCTTTCAAGAAGAAGACCTTGCCAGAATTTATGTTGCCGGAATGATGGAATGTCTTTGCCGGTCGGAGTAGGTGGCCAAGTGTGAGGTGTCGTCGAATCTCGGAGATGGAAGGAGCCGGATGTGGTGTGGTGTGGTGTTGTCGATCGGTGAAATTGTGAACAAGATTTGTAAATGAAGGATTCCTTTTTTTCCTATTTATACAGGTAGAATGTCGCGGGCGGGACAGTTGTCGCGGCGGCGACACAAAATAAAAAACCGCAGTCGATCCCGGTTCGTCGCGGGTGGGAAAGTCATCGCGGCCGCGACAAAGAAAAATACACGCAGTCGACCTCGGTTCGTCACGGACGCAGCACAAAAATATAGACTGCCGCGATATTTTTTTGTATAAATTTTATAAAAAAAACACTACCTTATAAAAAAAAAAATTAGTCCAATTAAAGTCAAATTAGTACCCTTGAAGTCAAATTAATCTAATTGAAGTCAAATTAGTACAATCTCGATCAGTTATAATGTAATCGAACTCGAATTAGTCTAATTAAAGTCGAATTAATCTAATTAAAGTCAAATTAGTACACTTGAAGTCAAATTAATCTAATTAAAGTCAAATTAGTACACTTGAAGTCAAATTAATCTAATTGAAGTCAAATTAGTACAATCTCGGTCAATTATAATGTAATCGAACTCGAATTAGTCTAATTAAAGTCGAATTAATCTAATTAAAGTCAAATTAGTACAATCTCGATCAATTATAATGTAATCGAACTCGAATTAGTGTAATTAAAGTTGAATTAATCTAATTAAAGTCAAATTAGTACAATCTCGGTCAATTATAATGTAATCAAACTTGAATTATTCTAATTAAAGTCGAATTAATCTAAATAAAGTCAAATTAGTACACTTGAAGTCAAATTAATCTAATTGAAGTCAAATTAGTACAATCTCGGTCAATTATAATGTAATCGAACTCGAATTAGTCTAATTAAAGTCGAATTAATCTAATTAAAGTCAAATTAGTACAATCTCGGTACTAAAAACCCTAAACCCTAAACCTTAAACCCTAAAACCCTAAACCCCAAACCCTAAAGTCGAATTAATCTAATTGAAGTCAAATTAGTACAATCTCGGTCAATTATAATGTAATCGGACTCGAATTAGTCTAATTAAAGTCGAATTAATCTAATTAAAATAAAATTAGTACACTTGAAGTCAAATTAGTACAATCTCGGTCAATTATAATGTAATCGAACTCGAATTAGTGTAATTAGTCGAATTAATCTATTTAAAGTCAAATTAGTACAATTGAAGTCAAATTAATACAATTGAAGTCAAAATAATACAATCTCGGTCAATTATAATGTAATCGAACTCGTCTTAGTCTAATTAAAGTCAAATTAGTTTAATCGAAGTCAATTATAATGTAATCGGACTCGAATTAGTACAATTGAAGTCAAATTAATCTAATTGAAGTCAAATTAGTACAATCTCGGTCAATTATAATATAATCGAACTCGAATTATTATAATATAATTATTTTTTTACTTTCTATCAACTATTATTATTATAATAAAATTAAATAACTATTTTGTAAATATATGTTATATAATAAAAAAATATTTAAAATATAGAAACCATTGTATTGTAACTAAATTGTTTATAACATAATAATAAGAAATGAATTCCTAACGTCATTTATAACGAATGTATATGTGTATTTTAATCGATCGGGATGAAAATAAACAATAACGAGAGTATTTTATTTATAATTTATTAACTAACAAATGTTCATTCATTATTTTGTATGATATAACGATTCTATAATCGTTATATTACACGGTCAATATGCCGCGGACGCGTCCGACGTCGAGGTCGCGACACTGTGTTGTTCTAAGTCGGACAGAATGCTTGCCTCAAGGGTCGCGGCCACGACAATCGTCACCTGCGCGACATTCGTGCCCGTCGCTCCAACGACAGATATTGCGACCGCGACATTATTTGTGTGTAAAAACACGAATGTACATTCGTGTTTTATTAAGCGATAACGACTCTACTGACGTTATTTAACTAAATCATAGCGTCGCTGGCGCGGCACATGTCACGGCCGTGACACTGGGCGTTCTTTTGTTGGGACAAAAAGCTTGCAAAAACGTCGCGCTAGCGACGCGAGTCGCGACAGCGACATAGGCCCATGTCGCTACGGCGACTGGCGTCGCGGCCGCGACATCCTGCCAAAGTTGTCTGTCCCACCTAACAGCCCCAGTGTCGCGCCCCGCGATATCCTCCCGCGACCGCGACATTATGACGGTGTAAAGTAACGACTGTGGATTCGTTATTTTATATACAGTAACGAATGTATATTCGTTATGTTGAAAATCATGACAAATGTACGGTTATTTTGATCTCGGCCGATTAAATACACCTACTCAAACCTTATATAATACATTCAAACTTCAATTTACCAACTCAATTTAATGAATTGGAGAATAAATCGCTCAAAACATAATTTCAATATTTAACAACTTGTTTCATTACATTGGAAACTACATAATGAAACAATACAAAAGTCAAAACACTATACCTAAAAGTCAAGACCTCATATGCCCGAGTCAAAACACTATACCAAAAGTCAAAACACCATGTGACCGAGTCAAAACACTATACTGAAAGTCAAAACATCATGTGACCGAGTCAAAACACTATACTGAATGTCAAAACACCATGTGGCCGAGTCTAGTCGCTTGATTGAGGTTAATCTTCTCACACTTTCCACGATTATGGCTGGGTTTTGAACACTTGCTACATTTACGCATTTGGCGAGGTTTAGAAGTTGATTTTTTTCGAGCCTCACCTGCTGATTTTTTTCGTTCGAATGTAGGTCTGCCCCTTGGACGTCGTGATAGTGGCGGCAACACAGTTCTTGACATAATTTGTTCCAGAACCATCCAATCAGTCTCACTAGGCAATGGGTGAATGGGTTCAGAGTATGCCTCTCTCCAATAAGCGCTCGAATACATTCCAGTGTAGAATGTGTAGCCGTTGCCATTCTCAAATCTTATTGCGCCAATGGCATGTGCACATGGAAACATATCCACTTGAAACCTCCGGAAAGTGCATAATCTTTCCTCCAGATCAACTATATGTCTTCCACCAACTTGCAAAATGATCGGGGATACATTGAGCACTTCTAGTCCATTGGACTCGTTATAACTGTTGCGCATCTTATGCTCAAATGGTGGCGTAAGAATACTACTGCATTTTGTAGAATTAGATTTCTTTCGTAGAACCACCTTTGCAGTGTAACCCGAATATGTTCAATCAGACCAAGGATAGAAAAAAATTCTCGAGCACGCTTTAGCACAGAGTTCAACGATTCAGCATTGTTTATAGTCATTATGTTGAATCTCGTTGCTCTAAAATGTGCTCTAGCCCAACGGTGCAACTCGACTTTCTCGAGGTATTCCCGCATATTCTTATGCTTATTGCATAATGCTGCCATGTTGCTTTCGAAATGAGACATCGTGTAGGCTTCGGCTGTTGCCCAAAACAATGCGTCTAATTCCAACCTTGGAAACTCCGATTTTAGGTTTCTTAACAGGTGATAGTTACAATATCCGTGATGTACATGTTCAAACACATCAACAAAAGCACCAGGAATATTGGTTCCCCTATCCGAAACTATAACAATATCTGGAGAATCACCTGTTATATCTTTCAACTTTTCAAAGAAGAAAGTCCAAGAAAGATGGTTCTCGGAGTCTATTATCGCCCAAGCAAGTGGATAAATTTGAAGATTTGCATCCTGACACGTTGCAATGAGCAAAGTACCCCGATATCGCCCCGTCAAGAACGTCCCATCCACAGATATTACTCTTCTGATAGAAGAGCGGAATCCACGAATGCATTGCCCCAAAGCCATGAAAAAATATTTAAAATGGCCGTCCACACTTGTTTCGATGAAAGTGACCGTCCCAGGATTTGTTTGCTCCAAATAGTAGCAATATGAAGGGAGCTTTGCATAACTTTCTTCCAGGCAACCTCGAATGAGACCAAATCCATGAGGCTTTGCCATAAATGCTTTTGTGTAGCTGATTGTTATCCCGAACTTCTCTTGGACATCAAAAATAATATCCCTCGGCTTATAAATCCGATTGACATCTTTATACTTTTCGGAAATGTGCTTCCCAATCAGCTTGTACGTTGCATGCTTGTGATCTTTACGACGCACACTCATAGAGCAAGTGTGAATACCGACATACTTGCGTACCACAAAAATTTCACCACTATCTATCTTAACCGCTCTCAAACTCCAAGGACAATTTCTTTCAACACAAGCAACAACATATAAGGTCTTCGTTGATTTTACCACTCGAAATTCAAAGTGGTACTTCACGGCCAACAAAAAATTTTTATCTACCAAGTCCTTTTTAGTTGAGAAGATATTGTTACATTGCACATCTTCATTCTCTGGGATCATCACAGAAGATGGACAACGGAGAGGACTCATAGAGCAGCTTGCATTCCCAGCCATGGGATATTGTGTTGAAAAATTCTCACGCGCCTCTTCTATCAACAAAGTGGTTCCTTTCCATAGGACTATCTCTATTCTCCACCATAAAGTCCCATTGATCTTCGAGCGGCTCGGTAATTTCATTTTCCCACGTAAGTGTTTCGATCGCCTCTAAATTGTCATTGTTTGTTTCTTCTTCAACTTCAAGATTTTTTTCAACTTCAACATTTGTTTCCATAGGACTATCTCTATTCTCTACCATAATGTTCCATTGACCTTCGAGCGGCTCGGTAATTTCATTTTCCCACGTAAGTGTTTCGATCGCCTCTAAATTGTCATTGTTTGTTTCTTCTTCAACTTCAAGATATTTTTCAACTTCAACATTGTTCGTTTCTTCCTCAACAAGTTTTTTGACAAGTGTTACGCAAAGAGGATGATCGTCACAAATAGATATATACCATTTGACTGTGTCATCAGAATCGATCTTCACAGGGGGGACTGGAAGTTTCATCAATCTTGGGTTCAGTGATCGCAATTCTATTACGTGTGAGATGCTATCGAACTTTATGACCTTCATGACCGCATCTTCAAGTTCCAAGAAAGATATGTCGTCGCGTACGAAAATAACTCTGACATCTTTTCATCTTCATTCACATATCTCCACGTCCAAGTGTCATCCGTATTATTTTTAAACTCAACATAGTAGCATACTTGTATCCACACCATCTTTGCAAAAATTAATATCTACAAGAAAAAAAAATATGTTACTTTAATTCAACAAGATAATTGTGCAAACATTAGAAGATAATATACAATGCTCTTAATCATCTAACGAATCCACATTCGTTATGAGAAAATCATCAAATAAAGAATATACATTCGTTATGCAATATCAAATGCAACATCATCTAAAAGAAATTGAAGGTAAAACGTGCATATCAAAGTAAAATAACGAAACTACATTGAGATATGTCATAACAAAACTACATCGGGATATGTCAAAACGAAAATATATTCGTTATGTCATAACGAAACTACATTAGGATATGTCATAATTAAAAACAATGGGTTATGTGATAACAAAACTACATTCTTTATGAAATAAACATCAAATAACGGATCTACACTCAATAACAATTCTACAGTCGTTATATAACAAAGGCATATCGTTGCTGGCGCGACAGTTTTCGCGGCCGCGACACTGGGATTGCCTATATTCGGACAGAAAGCTTGCAAGAACGTCGCTCCAGCGACGCGAGTCGCGACCGCGACAGTTGCGCATGTCGCTACGGCGACAGACGTCGCGGCCGCGGCATCCTGGCAAGTTGTCTGTCCCACCGAACAACCCTAGTGTCGCGACTCGCGATATCGTCCCGCGGCCGCGACATTACGACTGTGTAAAGTAACGAATATATATTCGTTATGAAATACATAACGACTGTACATTCGTTGTGCACAAAAAAATAAAAATAAAAAACTTTAATGGCACAAAAACATGATAAATATGAAACCAACATGTTTATAAATCATAAAATATGAACCAAAATACTTTATCTCTAAAATAACAACAAACCCTAACATGATTTCATTGTTGATATTCCACTATAACCGCATTTTTTTGCAATATGGAATACAAAGTTAATGCACCAGAGATGATTATATTTTGTTCTCACCTTTTCAAGAGAAGCAAAGCAAAAGAGAGAGAGAAGTAAGCCAGAGCGATGGAGAAGAAGCGAGAGAGCGAGGGAGAAGAAGCGATCAAAATTCTGATCTTTTTTTTTTTATTATTATTACAAAGTTGGTAACCAAAAATTGAAAAGGGCTATTATGGTCATTTAGCATGTAAAGATATTTTTGGTATTCCAATTAATTATTTAACTTTAATTAATGAATGGGTTACTTAAAGAAAAAAACATGTAAGGGCCTTTGACTATCCCTTTTAAACAAAGTCCCCTAGAATTATCTATTTTTATTTACAGCTCATTCACATGTTGAAATTTTCGTTTTTCTTTTAATGTTTATGTACAAAAATTGCACAAACTGACTAATTGAACTAGTAAACAAATTTTCCTATTTCGAACGGCTCTTTAAAATAAACTTTGTTTGGACGTTAGCATTTGATTGTTGTATACATGAATGCTAATACTAATAAATTTTTTCTATATACATGTCTATTATGATATATTCAGCAGACAACACATACATGAGATTAACTATATGGCAACTTTAAAGATATATTAAGGTAAAAACACTCAACACACGTGAACATATAAGTTGCACTATCTCATGAATTGTACAAAATTATAGTAACACAATGTTTTTTAAAGATATATTAAGGTAAAAACACTCAACACACGTGAACATATAAGTTCCACTATCTCATGAATTGTACAAAATTATAGTAACACAATGTTTTTTAATCCCATGACATGTGAGGTGAACAAAAAATAGGTCAAACAGAAGATTGTACTGGAAAATGCTATGTATGAAGACATTACAGTGAGGATGTTAGAAAAGAATACTGTTCAACAGGTAAATAATTATACTTGTTACTCATTAACCTGCTAAACCAAATATAGTAAATAATATTAAATAATAAACCTGTTATGTTTGTCAAATTTCAGCAAATCTATGTCATATAGTATAATAACTTTCTATTTTGTATAAATCCTGACCATTTTTTGTTTTTTTATTTGATGTGTTCAGTGGAGAAACATAATTGAAAGGTGAAGAAGTTGCCAGCCAAAAATAATGAAAAGAACACCAAAAAAAAGTAACCATATTCATATATTAAATACAATATATTTTTACTATTTCAAATCTATATATACAAACAGAACAAGACTATTAGTACTATTAATTCTATATATAAACTATGTAACTAACTTAAATTTCATTCCGAATTTCATGGCCGAAGATGATGAGAACAAATGTCCATATTCTTAGAGATACATATGACATATTCAGAACAAACACAAAGGTAAATATCGTTATTAATATATAAATATTTGTTACAGTTCATATAGGAATGAAATTTAGAAACCTACACCTTTCTAAGTTTGCAATTAAATAAAGATACATCTGAAAGTTTGTAATTAGGTAAAGATACACCTGTCTAAGTTTGTTTATAGATGGTTTATAATAGCCCAAACTTAGAAAGGTGTAGCTTTTCACGCTCTCCTCCCTCAAAATCCCACACTTCATTAGTCTCTCTCTCTCTCTCTCTCTCTCTCTCTCTCTCTCTCTCTCTCTCTCTCTCTCTCTCTCCTTTCTCTTTTTTGTGGCTGCAAGGTATTCTTTTAGAAACCATATAGCAGTTAGTTGTTTATATGAAAGTAATTACTCATCCCTGGCCAGATTCTGAAGGAGCTTCACAAATCATGTCAAAAAGAAGATGGTACTGATGATCAGAAGAAAGGCACACAGTTGCTGGAAGTCTATGCCATTGAAATCCAAATGTACACCGAGACTAAAAACAACAAAAAGCTGAAGGTAGGTTTGAGTATGGCATTTCACTTTGTGAAAGCAACTTTTTCAACTTATACAAATATTTGATCACTTGATACTTCAATATTAACCATCTATTTGAGTTGCCCAATGCCCAATTTGGTTTAGGAACTGTATCAAAAGGCATTGACTGTTAAATCTGCCATCCCTCATCCAAGAATCATGGGGATAATTCGTGAATGTGGTGGCAAAATGCATATGGCTGAGCGGCAGTGGGCCGAGGCTGCTACAGATTTCTTTGAAGCTTTCAAGAACTATGATGAAGCTGGGAACCATAGGCGCATCCAGTGCTTAAAGTATTCACTTTATTTCATTAACTGTATTTTGCGTGATTGGAAAGGAGTGATGGTACTTGCAATATGCATGTCTGTTTATATACACCTGCTTGTTACTGTATTCGTACTGAATGAAGTATACATGTGTGCCTAGTGTTTATTGGTGCTTGATGCTAGGTTTTGCCTGAACCAGAATTCTAAATAAGTAATGTAGCTAAGTGTCTTTTCTTGTTATATTCCGGTTGGTGGAATTCGGGTTTTGTTTACACCTGAATAAATTATGCAGGTACTCAGGAGCTATTTACATATTTACTCGTGTGTGTAGACTGATATAATTTTGGGATATACTGTTATATTGTACTCAACCACATGGTGTTTATGTGTCAGGTATTTGGTTCTGGCAAATATGCTGATGGAATCTGAGGTCAACCCATTTGATGATCAAGAGGCAAAGCCGTAAGTTAATTAATTATGATCTTAGAATCTTGATTTTGCTATGTGTACAGTGTGAACTTTAACCTCAATGCTCTCATTTGCATTATAGGTACAAAAATGATCCTGAGATTCTGGCTATGACTAACATGATCGCAGCCTATCAGAGGAATGACATTTTGGAGTTTGAGAAAATTCTTAAGTTGCAGATATTCAGAAAGGGGGCGTTTCTTGGTTGGAAATATATTTTGGGCATTTGTCAAAATATTTGATAAAAAATTGGTAGTGATGCATATTATATATATTTTTCTTTTAATTATAAACGTACAACTATATCTATATATATACAAAGAGAGATTCTATTTACCAAAACTAGTGACAAAAAATCAACCAGCATTTAATGCATTTTTTTGTTGGCAGTTTTTGAATTTTCTTTTTAAATTATTACAAAAAAATCGATAAGCTATATATGCACCCTAACTTCATGGATTTTATAGATTTAATTTAGGTAATTTTGACTAATGTTTACAATTTTGCAAAAGTCAAAATTCATCGTCATTTTTTATAACCAAAAAAAAA
>CACSLK010027388.1:1764631-1775458 GCA_902706635.1 Striga hermonthica | reverse complement strand
GCCTCGGTTAATTACTGCGTACTCTTAACCCGTAAGATATTAAACAGACATATATGCAGTATTTATTACTTTGATCCATATGGGTGAGGCTTAGTCAACTTGGCCAATAGACCCGCTGTCGTGGGTAATATCGCTACATGTAGGATGTGCTGTTAGGATATTTACGGTCACCATGTGCATTAGTTTGATGATGTCCCTGGAGTGAGTTCATGAAGGATTATTATGCTAAACCCTGAAGGTGGATTAAATTCCGACATAGTAATAATGTGATAAATGAGTGCTAGCTTCGGTGAAATAATAATAAATTAATTAATTCTTGATTGTCAGTAATCGAATTAATTAATGGACATTATATCTTAAACATGGGGAGATAAATCGAGTAATTATTATTGGAGTCTCAATTCTAAATTGGGCTAGGAAAAGAGAGTGCAATAATATTATGTTGGTGGCCCATTTAATATTATTTAATTAATTAAAATAAGTGGCTTGGTGCACAAATATTTTAATTAATTAAGGAGCCCTAATCCTAATCTCCAAAGGATCCCTACTGTAGCTCTATATATACATCATTAAGCTCATGGGAAAAGAAGAGAATTCCACATCTTGTGAAACACGCCCCACGCCTCTCTTCTCTATCTCAGTTCCCATTCGAGCTTTATCTTCTTCTTGTTGTTCCACTGGTACAAGATTAAGAGGTGCTTGAGATATACAGTAGAAGACCTTTGGGTAAAGTGAGACGAAATATATTTGGTCGTACAGAACTAGCCGGAGGTCCGATCAAGACGTGCAACATACCCAGACGACCGTCTCGACGAGTGCTTTCCAACGCCACCGAGATCGCAGCCGTCTGACCACCCACGCGCCTGCACGTGCCACCGCAATGTCCCAGGACTGCAACTTGTCTTCATCCATTTTGCACTCGTTTGATCCAGTTTTCGATCCGATCTTGTTCGTGCAATCCTAGGCGCGATTTACAGTCAATAATTCATTGGTGTGCTGTGTACGGCCATCCATAAGATCAATCAGATCGCCATAAATTTTAAGTCGTAAGTTCTCTACGCAAACTTTTAGATCCGCAGCGCATAGGTTTACGTTTTGCTATTGAATTCATGATTTGTGCATAACAAGATCTTCATTGATCCCAACAAGTGGTATCAGAGCTTGGTTTAATTCGTTGTGTACAAGTTCGAATTTTTACGGCTTTATTTGTCAAGATGTGTTCAAACGCAGCCATATATTGGATTATATTCGCATAACTTGGTTTTGCAGGAATTAGTTTAATCCACTATTATGGTCGATTATGTGTTTAATCCACTATTAAAGCCTCGAACATGTCGAGGAATTTGATGGATGAATGTTTCTAATAATTATTCTCCCGGGGGTTGACCAGATAGATTTAATTATTTTGTTTAGAAAACATGTACATCCATTTGTTGGATCTAGGATCGGATTATGTAATTTTTTAAATTATATTTTTCGTGTTGTGATCGTGGATTAATTGTCGGGAGATCACAAGAGATCAACGAGCCTTGAAAGACCAACCGAGACGAAGCCCGGAGGCGCGCATGGACACGCGCGAGAAAAAAAATGTATATATTTTCCGACCACCGGCGGCCGGGCGGCGGCGACGGCGGGCTGACGGCGGTGGAGAGGCTTACTTGGTGTCCAAGCAGTACAAGATCTACAAGGATTCTACTACAGTGAGAGTTCTAGTTGAACAGGGAAAGAATATACAAGGTTTTCTTGTTTATGAGAACTCAATATTTAATGGCCATAATAGTGGATTTATTTATTTATTTATTTAAATTCATTATGCCATTAATTATTTATTTATTTATTTATGCATGTTAATTAATTATTGTACTTGCATAGAATTAATTTAGAATTGCATATTTAATTATGCATGTTAATTAATTATTGCATTTACATAGGATTAATTTAGAATTGCATAAATATTTAAATAAGTAAAAATCCTCATTTAAATTATACTAAGTTTGAGAAGGGACTTTAAATTAAAGTTAATTGTAAAATTCCTAAGGCCTCCATTTCTAATTTGTCGGCAAATCAATTAATTGCGGTTATGGGCTCCCCCTTGGGTGACATCGCTAAAATTAATTGTAGGAAATTACCAGGACGAATTTTTAATTAGACGATTAGAGGGAGTCTTATGAGAGAGTACGGGCTTCCCCTCGGATGACGTATAATCGAATTCGTATGAACTCAGGATCGAGAAATGGGATTCACTTAGAATGCGATTTATTTATAACTCCCCTCGGGGTCCCTGAATTTATTGCATGGCCAAATGGAGACTGACTATTAATTTCGTTCGTCATGAATTTGGTTTTGACTTATGGAAATTAACGGGCCTTTGAAAGCCCTTCTCTTGCGAATGTTGAGTTGTGTAGAGTTACCCTCGCATCATGCATTAACTCTCGGTGTTTTGAGATGTCGGTAAATTTAAGTTAATATTGCTTTGAGGATATCAATATTAGCAGTTAAATTCAAATGTGTTTAATCTGTAAAATTATTTTCGTGTTTCTCAGATATTCATTATGTCGTTCAATCCGTTATCTGCCATTCTAAAAGAAAATCAACTTACTGGTCCTAATTACATTGATTGGAAGAGGAACTTAGACATTGTATTGACTGCTGAGGGTTATAAGTTTGCGATTCTGAGGCTTGCCCGGCAGAGCCCGCGGCTGATGGTCCTCAATAGGAGAAAGGGGAGTATGCCCGGTGGAAAAAAGGCTAATGAGATGGCGAAGTGTTACATTCTGACATCTATGTTAAATGTTCTTCAACATCAGCATCAGTCTATGAATACTGCGTGTAACACCCCGCTATGTCGTAAATATCAGAGTTAATTTTTTGCAAAATCTTTTCTTAAAAATACCTATAAGTTGCGAAATCATGATTCGGAGTGCTACCATAGTACGTTACTTTGCTTTAAATCCATTATAGTTTTTAAGGAAAACGGTTTATCATAATATAAACAATTCTACTGGTAAGTTCGATCAAAAGGCTAAGTTTGACAAACAGTAAAAGTCAGCGGAAATCGTAGCGTGGCAAAACATTTAACTCCAACTACGGGAGATAGTAACAGCACTGCTATGCCAAATTCAAACTGTATAAACATGATCCTGAACCGCCCGTCAGCTCACTCCTCCTGTCCGACTCTATGACCTGAAAAACTAGATGAACATGGGGTATGAGCACTAAATCCACTGTGCTCCGTAGGAACTCATACTAAAGTAAACAGTGAAAATAATTGCAATATCATGATCCTGGCATATTCATAACCATCAACATGTACCGGTAAACCATTACCACCACATAACCGTTACCTCATAACCGTTACCTCATTTGCCAGCATAAAAATGCCGGACACCATGTGCACACTCTAGTGGGCAGACTAGGCCACTAGAACCTAGAATGGACCGGCAACCATTCCAAGCGGATACATAACATAACGTGATACATACCTCACACATGGTACCGTAATTATAATCAATGTAATACCGAGTCTGAGTCCCCACCTGAACCGTCGATATGAAAATGGTAGTACTGATAACTGTGGACTGATCAAACTGTAACGTGATATAAACAAATATTAAGTACTATGCTCAGACTGATTAAAATAACTGTTTAATATGTTAAGATGCTCGAAATGAACATGACATGACACTTAGACCTAATCGGAATAGCTGGGACTGGTTTAAAATGGAACTGGACTGATATGACTGAACTAAATCGGACTGGATCAGAAATTTAACTGAAATCCTGACACGAACATGGACCGGATCAATAAATATTGAAACATGAGATAAAACGGTCTGAACCGACCAGTCTGCAGTCTGGCCGGACCGCCGACCAACTGTGACCGGCTGTCGGCCGCTCGGTCCCATGCTGGCTTGCTAAAGACTGGGCGTGGTCATTGGTGTGGACTGGTTAGGGCTTGACTGCTGCCGAGCCTGACTGGCACGGCTGGGCACGATAGAGCACGAGTGGCGTGCGGCTAGTCCTTACCTGAACGCTGGCGGTGCCATTGGCTTATCGCCTGCGCATGAAACGGCCATCGGCGCTGCTGGGCACCACAGGTGTTAACCTGGCCGACTGAATATGACTTCGGGCAGTAGCGTGCGACTGGCACGACGCGCGCTCATGGACTGGCCATCGAGTGCAGCTGGGCACGATCGACAGTCGACTGGACTCGTGGCGCGGCGATTGGCGCTGCCGGGCGCGACTGGGCTCTGTCGGGTGCTACCGAGCGCCACCACAGGAGACTGGACACTTGCATGCGCACATTGGCGCTGACTGGCGTGAATTGGTACTGCTCGGGCACTGCCGGGCGACCCTAACGGTACATGGCGCTCGGGCGCGCTGTTGGGCACTGCCCGAGGCTGACTGATGTGCAGCTGAACGCACTAACGTGCGCTGAAACGTACTGGCGTGCCCGAGACACCAACCGACTATCGACTGACGCGGCAGAGGCAATACGCGACGCCCAACTGAGCATACACGCACAACGCCCGCCCGTCCTGTCTGACTGCCGGTACGCTACAACTGCTGTGTGTGGCAGAGCGACTACAACCGCTCCTTACCGGCCGTCCGGCGACTTCCTCCGACAATTTAAGCTTGGATCAACATGACTTAACACAACATGAATAAATACACATAAATCGGTCGAATGACCACGAATATAACTCGATGATACGTGAACGGCCGTGGCGTGCGCACCGTGCGCAGCCCATGGCTTCGAACGATTTCTTCGATCGATCGACGACTTCTCTCAACAATTGATACATGGCTGATCATAATATATCCAATAATAACTAATGAAATGTGAATTGTTTGGGAGTTGCCGAATAAAAATAGATATGGCTTGGCATGGCTTAAATGGCACGACCGAGAGCAATTTATGGCTTATTCATGAGCTTAAACATATGATTATAACCTAACATGATAAAATTAACATTAAAATAGGGTCAAGATCAGATTGCCCTCTCAACTGCTCGGTCAATTGTGCAAAACTCTCGTGATCGTTCGGTCCTTGCTTGATCGTACGTGCATGCGATTCTTCTCCTTCTCCGCGGCTTTCTTAAGCTTAATTATAGGATATCTCTATTAACTCTCAACTAATATTAGCAGGTATATGGGATTCTCTTTTACTTACAGTTATAACCTATAAATAGGTAAAAAATGGTAAAAGAATGTGGTAGCCAATCAATTGGTGCCATTTGTCATGAGCTTAGGGCATGAGGCGTACAATTCTTGGCTTAGTCATCTAATGTATGCTTAGTCATCACCCTTCTAAGTCTCCACATGTCTTAGTAATGATGATGAGTAAAAAATGGCATTGCTCCACATGACCTTCGGCAATTATGCGTGATAAGCTTACCTTAAGCATAATTGGCATAAATTAAGCTTGATCATGCCAAGATAATGGGCATTTGTTGCTAAGCTTGGTTAGCACACGCATAATTCATGCGATTAGGCAAAAATCCTCGACCATTGACATGAGTTAAGCGTGATAGATTCGATAATCGACTCTAATAATTAGAAATTATTTCCAAGTATTAATCCTAACCTAACTTAAATAATTTCGGTCAAAACTTGACTTCGAAAATTAATTCGAATAATCATAACTTTAATAATTAGTCCCGAATGATAACGATCGATATAAAATAAATATTTCAGAACTAAACACATAATTTACATTAATAACATAGCAGGCTATTACAATCTGCCCTCCTTAAAATATTTCCGTCCTCGGAAATACAAAACGGAACATATATACATAGAACATAGGAAAATATATATATCAAAACTTAAAATTGGGAATCGAGCGCGAATATCAGCCTCCTGCTCCCAAGTGGCACCATGGAGATTCCATTGGATACGAACGATGGGAACATCGCGTTTCTGGAGCCGACGAATATGTCGGTCCAATACAACTACCGGTTTCTCCTTGTAAGATAAATCTGGATGGATTTGGATATCGGTATGCTGAATGACAAGATCTAGATCGCACACGTACTTGTGTAACATAGATACATGGAAAACATTATGAACATTGGATAACGCGGGAGGTAAGGCTAATCGATAAGCAACTTCGCCCACTCGCTCGAGAACTTCGAACTGGCCAATGAAACGAGGATGTAACTTTCCTCTCTTTCCGAATCGAACGATCCCTCGGAATGGACGAACTCTAAGGAAGGCTCGCTCTCCAACCTCAAACTGGATATCTCGTCTATGCTGATCGGCTGATGATTTCTACCGACTCTGAGCTGTCTTTAACCTTTGCCTGATCAACTCCACCTGTTCTGCTGTTTCCTCGATCATCTTCAGACCGAGTACTCGACGTTCACCGACATCGTCCCAATAAAGAGGGGAACGACACTTACGACCGTAAAGTGCTTCGTAAGGAGCCATCTGAATAGAAGCATGATAATTGTTGTTGTAAGCGAACTCAACCAATGGCAATAACAACTCCCACTTAGCACCCCTGTCAACAACCAAAGCTCGTAGCATGTCCTCCAATGTCTGAATGGTCCACTCGGTCTATCCGTCAGTCACTGGAGGGTAAGCCGAACTAAACTCTAGTCGCGTGTCCATCGCCTTGTGCAAACTCTCCCAGAATCTGCTGGTGAATCTGGGATCCCGGTCTGACACGATAGTAACATGCACTCCGTGAAGTCGAATGATTCCACGAGTATAAATCTCGGCCAACTTGTCCAAAGACATACTCATCGATACTGGTAAGAAATGAGCAACCTTAGTCAATCTGTCCACCACGACCCAAATAGCGTCGTGATGTTCAGACGACCTCGGTAACCTAGTGACAAAATCAATTGTGACTTCCTCCCACTTCCACTTCGCAATCTCAAGTGGTTGCAGAAGGCCCAAGGGACTCTTGTGTTCTGCATTGACTTGGTGACAGGTTAAACATTTCCTTACAAAGTCGGCTACATCCTTCTTCATCCCTCGCCACCAGAACGACTTTTTCAAGTCGTGATACATCTTTGTGCTCCCTGGATGAGCTAAATAGGGTGCGGTGTGAGCTTCGGTCAGTATCTCCTTACGCAAAGCCTCAACTTTTTGTACAACAATCCTGCCTCGAAGTTCTAAGGCTCCATCTGTGCCTCGGTGAAAACCCTCAATGCTTCCGGCGCGGACTTTGGCATCAATAGCACGAACCAATTAATCCGAAGCCTGCTCCTACCGGATCCTTTCCCTCAACGTAGGCTGGACCTGCATATAACTAACACTCCCCGTAATTGCTGTAGGAAGTGCATCAACAACCTGAATTTGCATCTGGGCGAACTCATGGATAAGACGGTTCTGCTCAGTAACAACATAAGTCAAGTCACCCTTCTCCTTGCGGCTTAGGGCATCAGCAACGACATTTGCCTTCCCCGGATGGTACTGAATAGTACAATCATAGTCTTTGACAAGCTCTAACCAACAACGTTGACGCATGTTGAGCTCATTTTGAGTGAAAATATATTGTAAGCTCTTGTGATCAGTAAAAATCTCGCATCGACCGCCGTATAAATAATGTCGCCAAATCTTCAAGGCATGAACTACTATGGCTAGCTCCAAGGTGTGCGTAGGATAGTTCTGTTCATGGGGCTTTAATTGGCGTGAAGCATAAGCAACGACCTGGCCATCTTGGATAAGTACGCATCCCAAACCGTTTCTTGAAGCATCACTAAAGATGGTGAAACTCCGAGAAGGATCTGGAATACTCAACACCGGTGCTGTAGTAAGCCTCTTTTTAAGCTCCTGAAAACTGGATTCACATCGATCAGTCCACTCGAACTTTACATATTTCCTCGTCAATTGGGATAAAGGAAGGGAAATCTTGGAAAAACCCTCGATAAACCTGCGATAATAGCCTGCTAAATCGAGGAAACTGCGAACCTCGGATGGATTCTTCAGTGTCGACCAACTCTGAACAGCGGCAACTTTGGATGGATCAACCTCAATACCTGCCTGAGTAATAACATGACCAAGAAAGGCTACTCGCTGGAGCCAGAATTCGCATTTAGAGAATTTAGCATATAACTTTTCACGTCTAAGGGTTTCAAGAACAACCCTCAGATTCTCCTTGTGCTCCTTCTGGCTCTTGGAGTAGATTAGAATATAATCAATGAAAACAATAACAAACTATTCAAGGTAAGGATGGAATATACGGTTCATCAAGTCCATAAATACTGCTGGAGCATTGCTGAGGCCAAATGGCATACCTACGAACTCGTAATGACCGTACTGGGTACGAAAAGCTGTCTTAGCAATATCAGACTCATTGATCTTCAGCTGATGGTAACCTGATCGTAAATCAATCTTGAAAAACACACAGGCTCCCCTCAGTTGGTCGAACAAGTCGTCGATTCTGGAAAGCGGATATTTGTTCTTGATAGTCAACCGGTTGAGATCCCAATTATCGATACACATGCGCATAGAACCATCCTTCTTCTTGACGAAAAGAACGGGTGCTCCCCACGGTGAAACACTTGGTCAGATGAAACTGATTTTCAATAACTCCTGGATTTGAGTCTTTAGTTCTTGCAATTCTTCTGGTGCCATTCGGTAAGGTGCTTTGGATACAGAGCCGACTCCTGGAATAAGGTCAATAGAGAACTCTACCTGCTGGTTAGGTGGTCCTCCTGGAAGTTGGTCCGGAAACACATCCACAAACTCACGAACAATAGGAACGTTTTGAGGTGTCTGTGCTTTTGGTTTATCCTCGACAAGGCTCACAAGATAACCCTAGCAATCGCCTCGTCGTAACATCTTTTTGGATTTCGCCATGGAAATAACATGAGGTAAAGAACGAGTCTTAGTGCCAAAGAAAGTAATATGATCATCTCCCGGAAGATAAAGAGTAATCTCACGATCATGGCATCGAATATCTGCATGAAAATACGTTAGCCAATCCATACCGAGAATGAGGTCAAAGTCCCTCATCTCGAGAACATAAGCGTCGGTAGGCAAGATACGACCACCGATAGAAAGGCTGAGATCAGTAGCTTTAGCATCAGTCACTATCTTTCGTCCCGAGGCTAAACTCACCTCGAGAGGATCGACAGTGGTAATAGAATGTACTCCAATGGCGTCAAGACATCGTCGCGATATAAAAAAGTGGGTTGCTCCAGTATCAAATAAGACGAAAACAGAAATATCATTTAGCATAATCATCCCAGACATAGTACCTGGGTGTTGATCCGCCTCGGCTTGGTCAACGGCATAAACACGAGCCTGCTGTCTGCCCCTCTGCTGCTGCTGGGGTGGCCTCGGGGCCTGTTGTCTGGGCTGTTGCTTCTGTTGTGGCTGCTGTGGTGGTTACTGGGGTCGCTTTGCACAGCGACTAACGAAATGTCCGGGCTCATGACAAAAGTAGCAAATGTCCTGGCCGAAATGACACTCTCCACGATGGAGTCGTCCACAAGTAGTGCATGGTGGAACCTGCTGTGGCATGGCTGCACCTGGTTGTCTCGGACGGATCCTCCTGTCAGTCTGGAAGCCTTTCCCCTTTCTCTTCTTGTCCTTCGGTTGTTGGGTAGCAGCTGGTTGGACTGGTGGTGCTGAGGATGATTGGGCAAGGGCAATTGGCTGAAGACCATCGTGACTGGCCTCCCTCCGGATACTGGCATCAACTTCCTGGGCTCTGGTGACAGTACGGGCATAGGTCTGGACGCCGTGACCTACAATGTTATGACGGACTACTGGCAAAAGCCCGTCAGTGAAATGCCTCGATCTCTTTGCCTCTGTGCTTACCAGATCGGGAACAAAGGCTCCAAGTCGAGTGAATTCTCGCTTTTACTCGTCCACTGTACGAGTACCTTGTTTGAGTGCCAGAAATTGACGCTCCATTTCGGCTCGATAGTACGTGGGGTAACATTTCTCTCGAATCAACTCCTTGAACCTGTCCGACGTACAACCTTCCTTTTCACCAGGATGCATTCCCCAGTAGGCGTTCCACCAGAGACATGCGTCACCCATCAATTGGATTTGTGCGCATAGAACACGATAGCGGTCGGGACAGTCCATGACCTCGAAAATCATTTCAAGGCCCTGGACCCATTCGTCCACCGTTCGGGGATCTCCTTGGCCAAAAATTTTTTTTGGATGGTAGTCGCGAAACTGGGCGACTATGGCGGCCTGGGGAACCTCCTGATGATCTGGATCTCTACGTGGCGGCATCTGAATATTGAAAACGTTCGATATTATCAGACACAGGAAAAATAATTTAACTGATGAATAAAACGCACAAATCTCTTGACTAGTTGTTAAACATGACCTCGAAAATACTGACATTGAATCATAAACATACTAGACTATAAATCCTGAACATAACTCGAGCATCCTAACTAGTTCGTAACTGTGAATTCTACAGAGCATAGACATAGTCATTTGTTTATAATTTAAAACATGAATCAGCACTTACCTGTAGTTGGCGAGGCGTGAGCATGACGTGTTTAGGTTTTATAGAAATTTCTGACTCGTAAAAGTTTTCAGAGACGTAGAAACGTGCTCTGATACCAACTGTAACACCCTGCTGTGTCGTAAATATCAGAGTTAAATTTTTGCAAAATCTTTTCTTAAAAATACCTATAAGTTGAGAAATCATGATTCGGAGTGCTACCATAGTACGTTACTTTGCTTTGAAATCCGCTATAGTTTTTAAGGAAAACGGTTTATCAAAATATAAACAATTTGACTGGTAGGTCGGATCAAAAGGCTAAGTTTGACAAACAGTAAAAGTCGGCGGAAATCGTATCGTGGCAAAACATTTAACTCCAACTACGGGAGATAGTAACAGCA